>CAUYQG010118282.1:0-46169 GCA_963574415.1 Tarsius wallacei | reverse complement strand
GGGAGGTTGGTGTTTAGAGCTTTTAGGAATCGCCACACTGCTTTCCACAGAGGTTGCACTAGTTTACACTCCCACCAACAGTGTAGAAGTGTTCCCTTTTCGCCACACCCTCTTCAGCAACTGTTATTTTTTGAGTTATTGATAGAGATGAGGTCGCCAACTTGCCCAGGCGGGTCTCAAACCTGCGGGCTCAGCAATCCACTCACCTCAGCCTCCCAAAGTGCTGGGATTACAGGCTGAGCCACCGAGCCCGGCTCATATTTTATATTTTATGTATGCCATGCAAAATATAACAATATTAAATTGACATATTACTTTCTGATTATTATGCATAACTATATAAAATTAATTATGGAAAAGCATGCAATTTATCAAATACACCATTACGAAGATACAGCTGCTCCTCAACTTATGATGAGCTTCAACCCCCATAAACTTATCATAAGTTGATAATATCCTAAGTCCAATGTGCGTTTTTGACTTCACAGTATTTTCAACTTACTATGTGTTTATCCTGAAGTAACCCCATCATAAGACAAGGAGTATACTAAATGCATATTCATCTTGCATCATTGTAAAGTTGAAAAATCATGAGCCAAATTATTATTGTCAAGGTTGTATATAATACTATAAAATATGGCTAACCCCTGACTTGCGGAAACTGACACTGCCTCCAGGTGGATAGTATCAGAATTGATTTAAGCCAGAGGACTCCCCGGTGATGTCCATGACAGAATTGATTGGTTGGTTTGTGGTGAAACATGCCTCATATTTCTGGTGTCAGATATATTAAGCAACTGCTTGAGGGTAGAGAGTAGAAAAACGCACTTTTAGAGTTTTTTGTATGTCTCTAACAGCCTACAATCTATTTTTTTTTTTCCTCTATAGGGCAAGCCTGGTAAAGAAAGAAATAGATGACTTGGTCCAAAGTCCTTACAAAATGCTAATAGCAGTCCACTAATAATATGTGGTAGTAGGAGCATCCTTATGAATGAAATGCTTTTAGCCGGTTGTATCTGGTCTGTCTAGATTAATGGAATATTTAAAGAAGATGATCCATATTAAAAGGGCTTTCTTTGCACAAATGATGCTCCAATGGCTCTCTTAGATCCTTACACGTTAATTTTGAAATGAAACATGTTAGTAAAAGAAGAAAGGGGACCTGCATTGCTGATAATATTTCTCTTTTTTTTCCCCTGTTCTTACAGTTGCCAGTATCCTTCACACTATCAGTAAAACTTGGTTTAGCTAGATCTATGATTCCTGTGAGTCTGATTTGATTTGATACTTTGTGTTGTCTAACAATAAAGTCTGAAAGCAGGCAAAGAACTAGAGTTGCTTTACAGTAATTATTTGGGAACACAAGATAATGTTTTGCACATAAGTGGAATCAAAATATATTTGTGTTAATTTGCTACGGTACTACGGTTCCCACATAGCCTGCCCCAATTTTGTACAGTCTCTCCTAGAACCCCTTCCTATTTTTTACTTTCTACCATAATTATGTTTACCTAATCTAAAATTAGTTTAGAGAGAGAACAGGTAAATCATCCAGTTCCAAAAGCACATAGGCGATATGTTGACTTTTGAGACCATGACAGTGGACAAGGCCCCTGGTGTTTTCCACGTGGGATCCATTTGTAGCTCAGGAAAGAGCAGTGAGGGAGAGAGGCACTAGAACTTGCAATATGCTTCAAACAGTTACGCAAGGTTTAAGAAACTTTAGTGCATTGTTTATTCCTTAAGCAACATAAGTTATTTATTCCGAGAGATTTGACCCAGATAGTAGTTCTTCTAAGTCCTAGAGATGGAGGCATTCATGAGTTTCAGCTCTTTTTTTCTCTAAAAATTTGAGTAGTAAATGTTTTTAAAGTGGCAACTGGGAATTTAAAATAAGAATTAGTTAAATAAATAAGCACTACATGTAAGTCCTCGGGAAGCTGTCCCTATTATTTGTTATACTACATTCCTATACATTTAAGATTATTTTATCAGATAAATGTATGTACACTGAGTCTTCATACACGTGCACACACAAATTTAACAGAGAAAATGATATCTGTTTGATAACCATGAAGGTATAGTCCCTCAAACATAAGTGTTACTATTTCCTTGTCCGTGCCTTGAAATTCTCTTTTTGTCTCCTAAAGTGTGTAAAAGGGAGATACAGTTTCTATTTCCTTCGGCTTCTGACAGTTGTCTAGAATGCTTTATCCACTGGACATATTAATCAACACACATACGAATGCATACAGCTCTGTACATGGCATTTTCCTAATGGCTACCCTTTCTATCTTTGTCTCTAGAAGACAATTTCACTTTCAATAAGCATCTATTGAGCACATATCATGTGCCAGGTTCTGTAAAATGTTTTTAGAATGATTACCTTGGTTCAGGGATTCTATTTATTCATGGTGTATTTATGACTAAAGTTAAATTTTAAGATATTTTAAGAAAACCAGTGTTTTTTCTACCTCTAGGTCGAGATTATTAAATACTTCACAAATGTGAATAAACATTGTAGAGCTTTATTTTCTGCACTCAGTTTAAAACATATGTTCTTAGGAGTTGTAAGATTTATATATTTATTACTAAATACTTCTTATGTCGAAATGCCAAGAGATAATGATTCTAATAATGAATTACTTCTAGTAAATGTTACTCTTGGCATTATTTTTTTTTGAAAACTAGAAAATTAGTTACTATTTAATGACCAGAGTCAATCAGTTTCAACTTGAGACTGAAAAATCCTTGGTGTGGATACTGACATTATAATTCTTATCTTTTTCTCCTAAACATTATTAAACATAGAAATAGAGGAGTTATTCTGGAATTGGTATAGTAGGAGATAATTTTTAAAAATTACGTAAAGACATATTTTAAACATTTAGTCTCCTTTGAGAAAAAATATTTTCTATATATTCTAATTCAAGCTAATTTTAATCTCTTGGCTAGATATTCTGAATATCAGCATATTGAATTCACCTCTGATTTTTTAAATTGATTTTATGCCTATTTGGCATATTCTGATTTTTTTCCTTTATCTCAGTGGACCTGGAATTAATCTGATCCCTTATCTGGGCACTCAGAACTATGGTTGAGTGGTTTAATCTTCATCCCTAGGAAACAACCAAATTCCTATCCACTGAAATGTTGACTCCTCTGTGACTTGGCTTTGCATGTGGGTTTCCATCCATCAGACATTTCACTGGATTGTCTTTATTCTTTTCTAGAAGGCTGTTTAAAAAGGATTTTAAAAAAATTAAAAAGGATAGTGGATCCAGCCCATGCTCAACCTTTACAATCATATAATAACCCAACACTGAAATGACTCTCATTTTTGGATGAATAAAAAATGATACATAAGAAATATTACGGCTTATTCAGAGACTTGATCAGTGTTGAGTAGGAGGCTTTTTTCCCCGTTTTCCTCCAACATGTATATGAAGGGAGAGTTTCAAGTTTAATGGATTCCTTTAATTCTCATGTGTCTGAAACTGTCTCATTAACGATCTAATAAAAAAATCTCTCCTTTCTTACTTCTCTCAAAACTTTGACATTAAAGTACTGCAGGTCTCCAAGGTTATCACAATCAATGCAACGATCTTTTAAGTCACTCAAGAGACTGAGTGATATAACGATTCACTCCTGCTTCCATGAATTTCTATATCATTGGCAATTTTAAAATAATAATAACAAAGCAGGCATTATAATATCGTTGCTGCTATTTTTTATAATGTGAAGTCCAAGAGGGAGATAGTGAATTTATGTTTACAGCAACTCCCAAATATTATACTTGATTTAATATGCAGCTTAAATGATGCCAAAATAATTTGTTAACTATGCAAAAATAAATCAATTTGTTGTTTGCCCTATAAATTAGAAAAAAAAAAAAAACTAGGCGGATCATCACATAACTTTTCTCTAGATAATATTAGAAGATATTTTCATTAATTTTTTCATTGCAAAAGCAAGAATCTATATAATTAGCTACCAAGTTATGGCTCTTTATATACAAGTATAGTGTGTTAGTTTGAGAGTGTTTTGAATAACAAATTTGCCCAACTTTCCACCTTTCCACATGTCAGAAAATATACAAGTGATATTGAAGGAAAATTGACAAAGGTGAAAGGACATTGTCCCTTTGAGCTGAATGAGGAATAGGAAGCATTTATATCTGCCATGCTTTTTGTTTGAGTGCATATAAGTACCGTTGCAGAATTTTACAAAAGCTTTTAGTTCTCTCTTGCTCTTCGGTTCCTCTCTCTCTCTCTCTCTCTCTCTCTCTCTCTCTGTCTCTCTCCTCCCTCCTTTTCTTCTCTCATTCTCTCCATGAGTATCTTTTGGTACTGTGTATTCTTACTATTTTGTAGGTTTGCTACTTTGTTTAGTAGGCATTGGGATTTGATAGAGATTTGCATACAAGAGAGTAATATCTTGTTATAGAAAACCCTCATACTGATTCCTTTTGTATTATGAAAACTACCAGAAGGTGAAAGACCCTGCTGGAGCCATGATAAAAATCAGGTAAGCATGCAGAGATGTGGCGGCGTTCATCTTCTCTAAACCTGAGCCAACTCTTTCCTCCAGGGTTCCAAAGCCACTCAACAGGTGCCTGAACCAAAGAAGTGGACAAGCATTGCTGGAATGGATTTTTAAGTTACATGAGACAATATCCTGGATTAAGAAAATGGGCGTGGCATGGCAAAGAACTCAGTCTTGGGGAACGAGGATATCTAATACTAGTCCCAATATTCCCTTACAGTGTGGCCATGGGAAAGTCATAGATTCTAATTCTTCATTTGGCTAAAAATAAAAAGAAAGAAAAAGACACAAAATGATCTCTAGAAATTGAAAGAAGCCAAAATATCTCTTCCTAAAATATTGATGATTGTTAGGTTAAAGACACTGAAAACATAGAGGAACACTCTGCCCCAGCCTCTTTTTACCTAATCGCAGGACATCGATCCTGGAGTAAGCAACTGGAGACAACACTTGCTTCTCTGCCCAGGAAAGGCAACAACAGGCAGCAGAGGAATCTAGTAATAGATTTTACTATCTTATTATATTTTCCTGCCTTTTAAAAGATGGGAACTGCCCTCTGCTTTGTCTTATCACACTATAGGATTGATAGCTCTTTTTAAAAATACTATTTAAGCAAGACCCTTAAGCAACTGCATTGAGAGGGAAATATTTTTGAACTGAGGCCTCTCCTGTGTGATAGGTACAGCATGGGTTAATACACTTATGCTTGTTTCTATTTTGTTAATCTGTCCTTGTCCTTTGTTTTCAGGAAAGTGTCTCAACTAAGAACCTAAAGAGAGCTAGAAAATAAAAAATGTTTTCTCCCCCTAGAGAATCTTCTTGCTATAACTTCATAAGATAGCATGATTCATAACTATCTCCTTGGCTCCTGAGTTAAAGCACAGAGAGAGTCTCAAACCGTGTCACATCTCTTTGTGCCATACAACAACCAGTTTTGCAACTGATAGCAAGCAAGTTTGAAGGCATTCTAGTTGCTTGGGGACCCATCTAAAGGCATGACGCACAAGCAAGGTTTTGCTCCTCCTCCTTGGGAAGACATGCTTTCTACAAACAACCAGTTTCTTGAGTTGCCTTTTTAAAGACGTGATTTCAGGAATACACAGCAGACCTCCTTTACAACTAGACCATGAGTTCTTAGTGTTCTTAGAAACTCAGCAGTGTGAGAGAAGGTCAACACTTACAATTATTCTCCAATATCTTTCCCACTTAGAGTAGAGAGAATCAGACTTGTGGATATTCAATTTGCTGTCAATACCTTTAAAAAAAATGTGACAAAGAAATCCATCAGAATAACTAATGTCAAGGAAAATTGCTTAATTTTAAAGGTACTTGGCTGTTGTTCAGATCTGGATTCTCAGTTCAGTGAACAGAGAGAGAAGGAAAGAAATGAGGAATATTTACAGATTCTTGAAATGCTATTGATTCCTTTGACAAGAAAATAGGTCAGCTTTACAGCTTTTTGCCTAAAGATTTGATTTCCATGAATATGCTAGTAAACTGGCAGGTATAGAACTACCTGGGCTCTAAGGAGAACTAGAACACTCATATAGTCCCTGGTGGGTGCTTACTTCTTAGGTAAATGGGGGAGATATTTTCATCATCTGTAGGGTGATCTGGCAGCATCTATGTATACACTTGAAGGGAACACAGTTGATAGTGTAAAAATTCTCCCCAAGTAAATAATAAGACCTTTTGTAAAATCTATATTACCGTGAATTTTCAGCCCTGAGCTACCATATTGATACAACAGAACTCTGGTATTTCACACAGTATTAATCCTTTGCATTTTGTAACTTATAAATCTGCTTTAGAGATCAGTTCGGTAGGTTTGCTTTTAACTTTTCCATTAAAAATAATACAGAATGTTTTCAGGCAGTACTTGCTTCTAATGTGTGATATATTTTCTAGTTTTTTCTTACAAAATTAGAACCTTTTCTTTCAGTTAGCTACAAAGTATTAGAATATTAAATGGCTATGCTTGCTAATACCTCTCTGTACTTTAGGAATAGAGTGCTAAGAGTTAGAGAAGACAAGTTATTAAGTTTCTAGTAATTTTGAAAACATTTTTAAAAGGTTAGCACATGAAGGATTTTGATTTGTTTTAAAAGTGACACAGAGCAAGCTTTTGAAGTCAGCAATAAATTGGCCATTTGAAATGAGTCAGCTGTAAAATATAGATCTGCTTCTGAGCCTGCAGTAAAGATCACAGAACAATGCCCTATTCTGATGAATCAGTAGAAACCAGAAAACAGAAAAGTATGGTTTGTACTCTCCTTAAAGTTTGCTTGCTGGCAGTATTCCTTCCTCTGCATTGAAAAAGTACACTCATTAACCAACTGAATACAAAACAGTGCATTTCACAGTTATATTATGCTATTTTAGGCATACTAAATTAGCTCTGTCCTGAAGTCCACAGCTTTGGGAAGTGGTTATTGGAAATATGGTGTATTGTGCCAATTAAAAATGGATCAGAAAGAAAATGAAAGTGAAACTTGGAAAACAAAAAAGCGTAAGTTATATGAATCCATACAATCAGAGAGTATATAGAATGACCATTACATAGTGTGCATTATACTCAGTAATAAATGACAGGGCTAAAGATAGTCATGAATTGAAAGCCTCTGCAATATAATTGGAAATACTACAGAAACAAGCACAAAATGAAAAAACATATTCAAAGCTGGCAGTTCAGTGCAAATAGTGCCTAAGTAAAAGAGATAAAAGAGTGGGTAGAGGATATTTAGAAAAATCTGATATTGAAATAAGGAAGCAAAAACAATTAATATAGGCAAGAGAATGAGATTAAGTACACAGTATATGGCATACATTGAAAGAGGTGCTAGGAAAGCCAAAATAAGCTCTGCTTTACTGCTAAAATAAAATCTATAAAGGAAAAAGAGGAAACTTACCATATTTAGGATTCAGCAAACATTTCTGCTTGGAAGATGAATTAGTATCGGGTAGTAAGGAGAAATAAAACAGATAAAATAGGAAGCTCAAACTAGAACATATAGGTGACATTTAAAACACACATGTAATTGTAGATGAGAAGATGAAATTGATGGGCCTGGAAATACATTGGAAGTTGTCTCATTGGAATCACACTGATTTGGCAGTGGCAGGGTTGATATTGTAGTCAAGACCCCATCAATATTCAATGACTCGTCTGTCACATTGACCATATGGCAATTCAAATCAGTCTTTAAGGGAGCAGGGTGACACATGTTCCTAATGATATGCTGTATTCTAGTATGTCACATCTAATGTACTTCTTTTCATAAAACTCAGTTGCCAGCCCTGATTCTGTGGAGGAAAAAAAAAACAGTGTCACAGTCCAAAATTACAAGCAAAGTATTTCTTCTCCATTATACCACTCCAAAGCTCTGGGATTGCTGATGTGCAATGAGATTATATGATTCAGTAGTGGAGAAGCAGATGATAAATGTACACTTCACAACCCAGTAAGAGAATGCTTTTTATAGATGGCCGAGCACTGTGGGGATGTGGATTGTCATAAGGTAAGCTAACTCCTTCCCTGTGTGTAGAAAGGATCCACTTCCATTCTGTAGCTCCACCCTTCTCCTCCAGCAATGCAGGATGACAGAATCATGACTTAAGCCTTTTGGAAATTAGGTGCTGGCATATCACAACACTAGAGTGAAGCTCCCAGAAGGACAAGCTCTCAGCACTGAAAAAGCTTCTTCAAAAGCAACAAGACAAACATATACCCAAAGGGAACTACACAGTGGCCCTGGCATCTGGGCTGTGATTATGAGCTTAGGGAAAAACATTTAGACTCCCTGAAATATTTTAACACTGGCATATCCTTAACAAAATACAAAAATTAAAATAGGGCAAATGTCATCATGACAAGGCATCATTATGTCAAAATTGATTTGATAAATAAAACCTAAATGGCATTTAGTACTAAGTAAATCGAGAATACTGATAAAGTACAATTCTCAAGCCAAAATTATTTGTTTGTGCCTATCAAAACTTTATTCACCTCATTAATTAAAGACATGAAGGGTATATTAAGGGCTATATTTAAGAGCATTTGCAGAATGGAGATTTATATAGTCAGTTGTGAAAGGAATGCTAAATTAGAGGTGTGGTTTATTTTTTAAAGTAAAAAAAATATCGTATTTTGCAAATTGTTGCAGGTTACATTCTAACCTTGTAACATGTATTGGCAGAGGATATTGGCCAAATTAATTGTCACAACAAATTTCAGAGAAGACTCAAGTAGATTTATCCAAGCATGCATGAACTTGACAAAACACACATCTTGCTAAAATCACTTTGTCTCTTGCCAAGTGTGAGATATATTTTTGTTTCACAAAGCAAACCCCTTTATTGCATGTATTTTCTTCTTTCCACAATGTATGTTCCTGATAATGCAGACGTGGTCTCTGGCTCAGTTCAATGAATGCACTAAACTCCATGAATGATGACAAGCTTTGATGAAATCTAGTTGACCCCTTCATTTTACTCATATGAAAACTTATGAGAAGACAGGCTTATTTTCTTACCCAGACATATGCCCTTTCAGAAGCAGGAGTGGAACAGGACCTTAGGGCTTATGATTTCCCTACAGGACTCTTCTGAACACATCATGCTGCTTGACTGTATAAAAATTATAAAATGTTTTATGCATTTCACAAGCTTTATGCCTTTAGTGTAGGATTAAGGGGGTGGGAGAAAAAGTTTTACAAAGGGATTCTCACTATGTAGTTCCCGTGTTTGCTTTGTTTATGGCTTCTTAGGTGACAGCTTAAGTAAACAGTAAAAACTGACACATAAAGGTTAAGCAGTAGAGCTATCATTCTAATATGTTTGGCTAGTCATTAAATCAGAGACGATGGGGCACTAGAGTGATTTACTATTTAGGATCCTAATAATTCAATATTCCAAGCACAAAACAGCTAAAGTAAAGACTAAAGCACCAGGAGTCTTATAACTCCTAGTACAATTCAAGACATCTAATTTTGGAGAAGAAAATTGAGAACCAATGACTACTATATGTTGGATCATCTGTTAGCATTCCCAAGCTCTGAACCATGACCTTTAAGGAAGAAAAACAAACATCCTCATTTTTCAATGTTAAACTTCAAATCTAAAATAATTTTGGTCTTGCATTTTAACATCTATGTGACTAGTAAAAATTATTAAATGGGTTATTTTCCCCAAGTTTTATCATGTGACAGTGCTTCAAAGTCTTATATTAAATCAGTTCTACACTAAACAAGTGATTTTCCTCATACAGAATAAAAATTCATACATATAGAACAAGTGGTAATGAAGGTTCCAAGCACTAAGTACCAAAGCATCCTCCAAACTTAAAAACACAATTTGACATCACAGAAACTTTTTACTCTCTTCATGGTTTTGTTTTGTTTGGAAGGGGAATAAAAGTGTATAATACTTAAAGTAAACTCATCTTTATTCAGTATACTGAATGAACCATGTGAATATAAGTGGTTATTAAAATCTGTTCTCTTTAGTAGTAACGTCATTGAAAGAAAATGAATGATTCTAGAAATATTGAAGTTGGAGAAAACAATTGAGAGGCATGAAGTAGCTATAAATGAAAGCATAAATCTCACTTCCCTCCTCTAAATTGTTAGTAATCATTTATGGATAAAATTCAACTTATCTTCTCCATTTCCTTTTTATCAGCTGATAAAAAATATGTGAACATGGCCGGGCACAGTGGCTCAGCCTGTAATCCCAGTGCTTTGGGAGGCCAAGGTGAGAGGCTTGCCTGAGCCTGCGGGTTCGAGACCGGCCTGGGCAACTTGGCGAGACCTCATCTCTACAGTAAATCAAAAAATTAGCCGGGCATGGTAGCGCACGCCTGTAATTCCAGCTACTTGGAAGGCTGAGGCGGAAGGATTGCTGGAGTCCAGCAGGTAGAGGCTGCAGTGGCCAGGAGCGTGCCAGTGCACTCCAGTCTGGGCAACAGAGTGAGACTCAAACTCAAAAAAAAAAAAAATGTGAACTGTATGGATGCAATTAACTTTCCTATAGATGAGAGAATGTGGAAGTCTATCTAATTATTTGGGTTTAGATTATTTGTGACATTTTAAGTAATCAATCTGACTGCTAAGTGAGCATAAAAACAGAACTTTATGTTATACTACTGATAACACAAGTTAAAAATTATATTTACACAAGAACGTCATTGTTATCAAAAGTATTACTAGAAAATAAAATATTTTTGAAATAGCTTTCTGTAAAATCAGCAGTTTTTCACTTTTTAGAATGTCTGCTATTCATATGGAGAATTCATTGGTAAAACAGATACTGCTTGAAATGATGGAACACAATCAGGTCTTAGTTTTTCGTCTTATGATACTAGGGAGAAATACAGCACCCAATGGTTCATAATTGTAACAACTGCTTCCATCCTTATGTTTTTATTTAAAATAACACTTTGTTTATGACTGAGTCCAAAGCATTGGGCATCTTCATTTTAGAAGAAGAAATATGAGGAACCTAAAACAATTAAACTCACAGAAGCAAAGAGCAGAGTGGTATTTACCACTTGCTGGGAGTGGAGGTCATGGGGAGATGTTGGTCAAAGTATGCAATGTTTCAGCCAGACAGGATGAATAAATGACATGTATTTGAGGTAATAGGTATGTTAATTAGCTTGATTCAATTATTCCATATTTGTGTGTGTGTGCATCATAGCATCACTTTGTAGCATAAATGCATGCAATTATAATGTGTCAATATTTAATAAAATAATTTTAGTAAAAGAAAAATTAAAAATAATGAGAAACACAAAGCTGTAGCAGGCAAACAACACAGAAAATGATTTCCTTTTTTATAGCTTCAGCCAGAATAATGCCTTATCTCATTTCCTGTTAATAGTCTAACGAAATCCTAAGGATACAAGTATCCTTGATGCACGTCTCCTTGGACTATACTTCCTTTATAGGTCTTCTGAAATCACTTGATAGTGCTTTCATTCACTTAGTAAGTCCACAAATATTTATTGAGCATATACTAAATGACAACCCTGTGAATGTGACAAATTCAGACATCCCTGAGTTGACATCCTATTTGTAAAGATAAACAGTGAGTAAGGAAATATATCTTAAGATACTGCTGAATGTTAATAAGAAAAATAAAGCAGGTATATTGATAAGAAGATACCCATCATGTAGCTACCCACCAGGGTGGAGGAAATGTTATTTTATATGGTATCCTTATGAAAGACCGCTTTTAGGAAACGATCTTTGCACAGAGACTCAATTCAAATAAAAGAATAAACTAAATGAGGACTAGTAGAAGAGAGTTCAGGCAGTGAAAACAGCCAGCACAAAGGTCCTGAAGCAGGTTAGTGTTAGAGGAATCAAAAAAATCTCATGGGACAGGGCAGAAACTGTGCATGTAGTTTAAAATGTCTGGGATTTGGGAAGGGATAATTTTATGTAGAATTTATAAGCTATGCAAACAGTTTGGATTTGTTTTTCCAAATGTGCTGGCAAGTCATTGAAGAGCTTTGAAAAAAGCAAAGATGTGGTCTGATTTACAATTTTCAAAAATCACTCTGCTGCTATGTGTAAAAATGAGTATAGAAGAGAAGAGCAGAAGGATGAATACAAATGAGAATTTTAGTTGTTAAGAATGATGGTAAGCCAGGCTCGGTAGCTCAGCCTGTCATCCCGCGCCTTGGGAGGCTGAGGTGAGTGGATTGCCTGGCCAACTTGGCGAGACCTCATCTCTACAATAAATCAAAAAATTAGCCGGGCGTGGTAGCGCGCGCCTGTAGTTCCAGCTCCTTGGAAGGCTGAGGCAGAAGGATCGCTGGAGCCCAGCAGGTCGAGGCCGCGGTGGCCGGGAGCAGCCACTGCCCTCCAGTCTGGGTGACAGAGTGAGACTCCAACTCAAAAAAAGAAAATGATAGATTTATCTAGAATTCTGACAATGAAGGTAATGAGATGTAGTTGAGTGTTTAAGACATTTCTAAAATAGAGCTCCCAAGATTTGCTGATAAATTTAATATCAGGTTAATATAAAAATATCACCCAATTTTTTTTTTCTTGGCTAGCTGGGTAGCTGTTGGTGCATTTTAATGAGATAAGGATGACTATAAAAATCAGGTTGAAGAGGGAAAACTAAGTTCTGGTTTTGATGGATTAGGTGAGGGAAACTTACTAGACGTCTAAGTGGAGATTCCAGAGTTAAATTCTGGAATGTCCAGTAGAATTTGGTGCAATGACAGAAATTAGCACTAAAGTAGCCATTAGACACATGGGATCATTAAATACACTTAAAATGTGACTCAGAATCCTCACATTAATTACATTTAGTTCTAATTAATTTAAATCTAATTAGAACCTGTGGTTAGTGGCTACTACATTGCACAGTTATATTTTAGAAGAACGGAGAAGAATAGTGAGTGGAGAGGAGTTGAGAGTGTCAGGAGAGTAGGAGGAAAATCAAGTGTAGGTGACATATATGGAGACATTTTTCCAAAGGAAAAAGAGAAATGTGGAAGAAGCTAGAGGTATGAAAAGAGGGAACAAGTATGAAAGCAAAACATTGGTAGACATTGCAGTATGTTTTGGTTAATGGAAAAGATCCACCAGCAAGACAAAAACCAAAAAAAAGATTGCACCAATGGTAGACAGATGAACTAGTTCTTGTCTCTTATTTTTTCCCACTTTCTTTGTGAAAGTTAGAACTAACTGAGAGATGGAGAGTAGATTTCTAATCTCCAACAGACCTTTTGCACTCTTTTCCCAGAGAAGCCAACATTCCACCGTGAGTACTAAGAGTGTCCAAGAAAGCTGGTGGTGAGACAGAGAGAGCTTGGGGGGTGGGCTCATTTGCTGTACAGCTGGTAGAGAGGATCCTATTTTACTGGTAGTAGGTGGTATCTTACCTCCATCACACCCCAAGTCTCTGAAACTAATGCTTTCAATGTAATAATTCCTTTCATGAGGTGTAGTAGTTTTCTCTTATCTGAAGTTTTACTTTCCATGGTTTTACTTACCCATGGTCAACTATGGTCTGAAAATATTAAATGAAAAATTCCATAAGATCGATAACCAAGATGGTGACAGAGGCGGTCAGAGTGTGAGTGTCTCCACATAAATGAGGGGGTGCAGAGATGAGTGTTCGTGCTGGGGTGTCAGCAAACAGTTGTGCGAATGCCTGAATGAGTGGAGACGTAGGAGCCAGCGACCCCAGACCTCCTGCTTAGGCAACTGCCCTGTGTGGCTGCTCAGATCCTAGCATGCTCTATGGCCCAGAGGCAGGCACCATTTCTGCAGCACAACCCTGGGGACAAAAGGGAATAAAATGGTAAGGGTCACTCGCTGCCAGCATCGCCTGCCACCGCAGCCTTCAGTGCTGGAGTGGACAATGGCACCAGGAGCTGCAAAAAAATATATACCAGAGAAGACCCATCCCAAGTCCCAGCTGAGGAGACCCAGGCACCCCATCACCTAAGGAAGCATCTGGAATCTGCAGCTGCAACCAAAGAACCCAGCCTCAGCTCACAGCGGATGAGAGGCGGTAAGTTTTCAAGTTACGCGGCACCCTTTCTCCAGTGATTCGCAAGATGTGATTCAGGCAGGCAGCATCCTGATCAGCCGGCGTGGGGAGGGCTGAAATAGGCGATCAGCTGGGGGCAGTTCGCAGCCTTCCCCCAACTGTGCGGGGTGAACAGGGGGACAGATTTGAAACTCTTGTGGTCTGCGTCTGCAACCGAAGAGCCCAGTCCAGACTCGCAGTGTATAACCAGCAGTGAGTTTTAAGGTGACCCAGCACCCTTGACCTAGTGATTCGTGAGACTTGTGATTCAGGTGGGCAACGTCCTGATCAGCACACACAGAGAGGGCTGAGTGTCGGTGGATCAGGTGGGGGCATTTTGCAACCTGCCCTCAACTACATGGGATGAACAGGGGGACAGATTTAGAAGTCAGAAAACCCTCCCCTCTGAAGCCTCTGCCCTCTGCCTGAGCTAAGAGAAGCAGAGCTTGAGTCACACTTGCAAGAAAATAAGTTCCAACAGGGAAGAGAGAACCTGCAGTAGCAGCCCTGTAGTTACAGAACCTGTCACAAGAGGGAGCCCCCCCCAAGAGACATACTAAAGCTGAGAACTCTTTATCAACTTTTTTGTTTTGTTTTGTTGGGGGAAGTTTGGGTTTGTTTGTTTATCTCATTTGGTTGCTTAGTTTTTTGGTTGGTTTTCTCTTTTCTTTCCTTCTTCTATTTCTCTTTGTTCTTTCTCTGTTTTTTTAAATGTTTCTTTCTTTTTTCTTTTCCTATTTTTATTTTCTCTCTTTCTCCTCCTTTCTCTTTTTTCTTTCTTTTTCCTCTTATACCTCAGTCTCGGAATCAGGGGTTATGGTCGCATATGCACTGTAAGGCCATATGGTGCAAAGATGGAGAGGAGTCCAAGCTGGCCCATTCACCAGATAGCAAACATTATGACCTGCCTCTAGATTCAAAATCCTCACAGCCTCCCACCCACTAGTAACTACCTAAAACTGTAAAGAGAAAGCACAATGCTCCACCCCCAGTTCTACTTTATAATTGAACAAACCGGAGTCCTGGCTCAAGGAAGGAAAAAGGGTAGTGTAAATATCAAAAGTGAGTGCTTCTCCATTTTCCACTAAGCAATGAATTAAAGAGACATTTAAGAGAACTGCTACAAATGAAGAAAAGCCAATGAAAAGCTGTGGGTAACCGCCACATTCCCCAGCAAAGAGTAAGAGCTAGAAAGAATAACTACTACTGCACAAACAATGGCTATGTCCAAAAACGACAGTACCCAGAAGGTACTTTTGGAGATCAGAGAATCATTGGATAGAATGAATAAAAATCAAGAAATGCAAGGGCTAAAACTAAATGAAATTGCAACAGAGTTGGAGAGCCTTGAGAAAGCATATTAGAAATAAAGAACTCCATGCAAGAAATAAATAGCCAACTGACAAACATGGGAAGCAGAACTGACCAAGCAGAAGAAAGAATCTCAGAGTTGGAATACCAAAATATGGAATTAACCCAATCTATTAAAAATATAGGGAAAAAACTTAAGAAGAAAGAGGAAACTCTCCAAGAGATATGCAATTTTATCAAGAAACCAAACCTACATCTGATCACAATACCTGAAACAAAAAGAAAAATGGAAAACACCTTGGAACAAACATTCCATGATGTCATTCAAGAAAACTCCCCTCATCTGTTCAGAGAGACTATACAAGAACAAGAGGTCCAGAGAAACCCTGCAAGACAACTTATGATAGGAACAACACTCTAGACACATAATAATTTACCTATACAAAGTAGGTATAAAAGAAAAAATTGTAAAGGCAGCAAGGGACAAAGGTAAGACTATCTACCAGAAGAGGCTAATCAGAATTGCTGCAGACTTATCTGCAGAAACACTACAGGCCACAAGGAATAGGACACCAATCTTTAATATTCTCAAAAATAAACAATTTCAACCAAGAATTTCCTACCTTGTCAAGCTAAGCTTCATCAACGATGGAGAATTAAAATCCTTCCCAGACATCCAATCTCTAAGAGAATATGCTGCTTCAAGACCAACTCTACAGGGTATGCTTAAAAAGGTGATGTGCATAGAAGAAAAATTTAAAAATGAAAGACCATATGCTTCACAAGATCACAAACAAACACAGAAGCAGCAGAACACATAGCATACCTGCAGATAAGAACACTCACACATATATGAACAGAAAAGCTAAAAGAAAACAAAACAGCCTTATAAAAGCATTATGTAGCATTATGTCAGGGACAAACTCTCACATTTCAATAATCAGCCTAAATGTGAATGTGAATGGACTAAATACACCACTGAAAAGAAATAGAATGGCAAACTGGGTAACAACACATGATCCAGTAATTTTCTGTCCCCAGGAAACTCATCTCACCACAAAGGAGGTCCACAGAATCAAAGTTAGAGGATGGAAAACAAATTTTCAGGCAAATGGATCACAAAAGAAGGCAGAAGTCATGATCTTAATATCAGACAAACCAACTTTTAAATTATTGAAAATTAAAAAGCATACAAAAGGGCACTACATAATGATAAAATGTTTGATCCATCAACAAGAAATATCTATCCTAAATGTATACACACCCAACAAAGGAGCACCAGCTTTTATAAAGCAGCTACTAAGGAAACTAAGCATAGATATTAACTATAATACTATCATACCTGGGAACTTAAATACCCCACTAACAACCCTAGATAGATCATCAAGGAAAAAAATCAACAAAGAGATCTAGAACCTCAACTTAACACTTGACCAAATGGACTTAATAGATGCCTACAGAACACTCCACCCAACAAACACAAAATATACATTCTACTCATCACCACATGGAACATACTCTAAGATCGACCATATCCTCAGTCATAAATTAAGCATAAACACATTTCACAAGATTGAAATACTACTATGCACCTTCTTAGACCACAGTGGAATAAAAATACATATCACTACCAACAAAATTCCCCCAAAACTCATGAAGACATGGACACTTAACAGCATGATGCTGAACAACCTCTGGGACAACACAGAAATTTAAAAATTCCTGGAAACAAATGAAAACAAACACCTTATCGAAACCTCTGAGGTGCCATGAAATCAGTACTAACAGGGGAATTTATGTCTCTATGAACACACATCAAGAAAATAAAAAGAGAACAAGTTGACAGAATAAGAAATCACCTAAGGGAGCTGGAAAGGAAAGGCCACCAAAACCTTAACTTCAGCAGAAGAATCCAGATAGCCAAAGTAAAAGCTGAAATACAGGTCATAGAGAAAAGTCAACGAAATAAAAAGTCGACTCTTCGAAAGGATAAACAAGATTGATGGACCCCTAATCAGAATGATCAAGAAAAAGAGAGAAAATGCCCAACTAAAAACAATCAGAAATGCAAAAATAATCAAGTCACAACTAACCCTGAAAAAATACAAAAGATTATCAGAGATGACTATGCATATCTTATGGAAACAAACTTGATAGCATAAATGAAATGGAGAACTTTTTGATATCACACTACCTCCCAATGTTGAAACAAGAAGAAATTTAGACACTAAATAGACCAATAGCAACACAGGAAAGTGACTTAGTCATAAGAAAACTACCTACAAAAAAAAGTCTGGATGAGGCGGCTTTCCAGTAGAATTCTACAAAACATAGAAAGAGGAGCTGAAACAAATACTACTGAAAGTATTCCAGACAATTGAGAAAGACAGAATTCTCCCTAAATCATTTTATGAAGCTAACATCACACCGATACCCAAACTGCGTAAAGATCCAAAAGGAAAGAGAACTACAGACCAATATCCCTGATGAACATAAATACAAAAATTCTCAAGCAGATTCTAGCAAATTGGATCCAACAACACATCTCAAAAACCATCCACTGTGACCAAGTAGGCTTCATCCCCAGGATGCAGGACTGGATCAACATCCACAAGACCATAAATACAATAAAATACATCAGCAGATGTAAAAACAAGAACCACATGATTATATCATTAGATGTGAGAAAAGATTTTGATAAAATCCATCATCCTTTCTTGACAAAAGCCCTTGAACGCCTAGACATAGAGGGAACATTCCTCAAAATAGTAAGTGTCATCTATGGTAAATTCCAAGCCAACATATTACTAAACGGAGAGAAACTGGAAGCATTTACCCTGAAGACTGGAGCAAGACAAGGCTGCCCACTCTTACTCCTCCTGTTTGACATAGTTTTGGAAGTCCTCGCTAGAGCAATCAAACAAGAGGAAGAAATCAGAGTTATCCAAATAGGAAAAGAAGAAGTCAAGTTATCCCTCTTTGCTGATCATATGATTCTATACCTTGAAAATCCAAGAGAATCTGTCAAAAAACCCCTTCTACTGATAAAGGACTTTAAGTCTCAGGGTACAAAATAAAAATCCAAAGGATAGTTGCATTCTTCTACACCAACAGCAAACACACAGAAAGGCAAATAAAAAGTACAATTCCATTCACAATAACCACATAAAAAAATGAAATACCTTGGCATCTTCCTAACCAAAAAAGTGAAAGATATTTGCAACAAAAAATACAAAATGCTGCTCAAAGAAGTCAAGGATGACACAAACAAATGGAAAAATATTTCATGCTCATGAATTGGAAGACTCAACATTGTTAAGATGTCCATTCTACCAAAGTCAATCTACAGATTCAGAGCTATACCCATGAGGTTACCAGCCTCATTCTTCTCCGACCTGGAAACAACAATACAGAAATTCATATGAAAATATAAATGACCACAAATAGCCAAAACAATCCTTAGAAAAAGAAATAAAGTGGGAGGTATCACATTTCCAAACTTTAAACTTTATTATAAAGTTACAATAATCAAAACAGTCTGTTATAATATAAGAACAGGCATATAGACCAATGGAACAGGATAGAGATTATGGAAGCAAAATCTCACTTTCTCAACCAACTCATCTTTGACAAAGCCTCCAACAACAATCACTGGGGAGAGGATAATATATTCAGTAAATGGCGTTGGGAAAACTTGCTGATCAATTGCAGAAGAATGAAACAGAACCCCTATCACCATATACAAAAATGCACTCCAAATGGATCAAAGACCTAAACGTAAATCCTCAAACATTAAGAATCTTAGAAAACACATGAGACACCCTTATGGAAATTGGAATAGGAAACCAATTCCTGATCAAAACCCCAAAAGCCCATGCCATAAGAGATAAGATTGACAAGTGGGATCTCTTCAAACTGAAAAGCTTTCGCAAAGCAAAATAGACCATCAAGAGAGCAGGGAGACAGCCCATAGAATGGGGGGAAAAATTGCCAACTGCATATCTAACAAAGGCCTAACATCCAGGATCTGCAAGGAACTCAAACGTGCAGAATGGAAAAAAAAACAAACAGCCCCATTAAAAAGTGAGCAAAAGACATGAATAGATATTTCTCAAAAGAAGACATAGGAGCAACCAACAGACACATGAAAAAATGTTCACCCTCAGTACTCTTTAGAGAAATGCAAATCAAAACCACATTGGGATACCACCTAACCCCAGTAAGACTGGCCATCATCAATCAAACAAAAAAATAACAAATGCTGACAAGGATGCAGAGACAAGGGGATGCTTCTACACTGTTGGTGGAAACACAAACTAATTCAACCTCTATGGAAAACAGTGGGATGATTCCTAAGAGAACTAGAATTTGACCTTCCATTCAACCCAGCAATCCCCCTTCTGGGCCTATACCCAGAGGAACTTAAATCACTCTAATAAAAAGATACCTGCACATGCATGTTTATTGCAGCACTATTCACAATAGCAAAAACATGGAACCAACCATGCTGTCCATCAAAACTGGACTGGATTTTTTTAAAATGTGGTACATATACACAATGGAATATTATTATGTGGCCATAAAGAAGAACAAAATTATGGACTTCGCAGCAACTTGGATGGATTTAGAATCTATCATACTCAGTGAGCTATCACAGAAACAAAGAATTGAGTACCATATGTTCTAACTCACAAGCAGACCCTGAACCTTTACCATAACACTATGAAAAGGACTGACAGTAGCTGGAAACTGCCAGGGTGGGGGGCATACAACATTAATAATGGTACCAGGCAAAATGGAGACCAAAGGAAGGCCCAAACTTCCTGTGCAATGACCGTTTATATACTTATTCCTGAATTGTACCCCCCACATCTTTTTTTTTTTTTAGCCTCCTAAATTGCTGGGATTACAGGGTTGAGCCACGGCACATCTTTAAAATAAAAAAAAGAAAAATTCCAGAGCTAAATAAGTCATAAATTTTAAATTGTGCACTGTTCTAAGTACCATGATGAAATCTCTCATTGCCCAGCCCGAGATATGAGTTATCCCTTTCTTTAGCATACTAGTCTATAGATGCTGCCCATTTCTTAGTTACTCAGTAAGTGTCTTGTTTCTCAGTTTGAAAAAAAAAAACATAGTATTATATGATTGGGTACTATCTACAGTTGTAGACATGCACAGTGGTTCTTGGAACGTATCCTCAGTATATGGAGCATTACTATAAATTTTTGTTGTCGTATTATGTAACCTCAGCATAATGTTACAGATGACAATTCTCTCCTTGGAATATTCTTGATTTTTGGTCTTAGTGACACCTTCTTTCCCCGCTCTTTCTGATTCTTCCTTGTTCTTCCCTTCATCCAACTGCTAGATGATGTTACTTTTCTAGGACTGATTCTAGGTTCTTGTCTTAGCAAGTTTCTTAACTTCCATGATTACGTCATTCTATTTTACACCCAGCAGCCAGACTGGTAGATCCTTTATGATGATTCACTTCCACTTAATAATTAGTAAATATGTTTTCTCTTCCTTATGATTCTCTCAATTATATTTTTTCCCTTTGGGTTACTTTATTGTAGGAATACAATGTATATTACATATAATATAAAATATGTGTTCGCAGATAGTTTATATTTTCTGTAAAACTTCTTGTCAGCAGTAGGCTACTAGAAGTGAAATTTTTGAGGAGTCAAAAGTTATACATGGATTTTCTACTGCACAGGGGACAGTGTCCCTAATCCCCATGCTGTTAAAGAGTAAGCTAAACACACACACACACACACACACACACACACACACACACACACACACACACGCCTACTAGATCATAGCTATTCTGTTAATGAAATAACTTTCTGTCACCCACATAGTCACTCAGGCATTGGTACTGTCAGGTATTTTCTAGTATGTCTGTCAAATCACCTACAGAAACAAATGATCTCTGATCAACTTATATAACACTAATGGTAGATGTTCAGCTAACCAGAGAGTAACTAGGCAATTTAATGCTTGTTTCTACAACGGGAAAACAAATTTCTTCCTTGAATCTAGTCAAGATAAGTTGCTTCTCTTGACGAGTAAATATTTCAGTGGCAGCATTGTAGCATAGAAATGCTTTTCACTTACCAGCATTGTGATGAGGCTTTGTTCCCTGGGCAATCTTGTCTGCCACTGAGGAAGCACCCCATGCAGGCTGATTAGTGCCGAGCTGAACCAATTCCAACTGAATTTATTTCCATTGTACCACTTACAATACCTTCAAATTATCTCTTTCCTACATACTCCTTCTCCCATAGGATTTTGTAGAATAAAGAGAAGGCAGTATGGGCAAGTACAAAGCTGCTCAGCTGCTGAGAAGTGTTTTCTTGCCTAAAACATCTCTGTAGCAATGCTTGCTGTAAAATGCTGTTCATACAAACAATTCAGCAACCTTGGTATTTACTAACTTCTTTTCTGGCAAATATGTCTATTTCATGGTAAGAATAGAAAATTACATTTCTTAATTTATAATGATCTTGTGAAGGTGTCATTAAAGACTATTTTCTTGACAGAATATGAAAAATGATTCTTTAAATAAATTGCTTAATAGTAAGGATCTGACTCCTTTCACATTATTATTATTATTATTATTATTATTATTATTATTATTTTTGAGTTGGAGTCTCACTCTGTCGCCCAGACTGGAGTGCAGTGGCCGCTCCCGGCCACCGCAGCCTCGACTTGCTGGGCTCCGGCAATCCTTCCGCCTCAGCCTTCCAAGTAGCTGGAACTACAGGCACGCGCTACCATGCCCGGCTAATTCTTTCACATTATTAAATCTGACTCTAATATACATGTTACTGAAACATAGTAAACTGAAATACACAACTAATATAAAAGAAACATAAGATATTCAAGGTATAAAATTATTTCAGTACATTTATTGTGGAAACTTTTTTTGACAAGTCAAGAATCCAGTACAATTCAATTATATTTTGATTAATGTTATTGCATTTCTATTATAGTTTATGTAAAGTATAATAATATTCAAATTCTCTTACTTTCCTAGTTCTGAACATGGCTTGAAATTGCGTGAAAAGTGAAATCATGTTTTGTTTAGTTTTGTTTTGTCAAATAGATAGTAATGTTAACATATATTGAATATATAAAGCTAATAAAAGTTTTTTAGATAACAGAAGGAGTCAGGCCAATACAATAGGTAAAGTGATTTTAGACTTGCTAAGATGAGGGATGATCTTTAAGTGAGATAGGAAAAAACCACGTAAATAATTAATACTTTCACAAGAGATAAATTGATTACCTGCATAACTGAAGACCTCTGAATTCCGTGTGGAGGATACTAATTCATTTCTTGAGAGTATTCTAAAGAGACCTTTAACTTTGTGTATTCTTAGTACAATCCAATTTTATTTTAGTAAGTGTTGATTTAGCTCTTGAGATCTTCTAATAGCAAATTCCAAGCTTCTTCTTAATAAACAGGCTAATATTTTATTATTATTATAAGATGTGTCTTGTGTTCCCTTAGTTTTTTTAAATTCATGAATTCTAGGTATTATCTAATTTTCTTGAGATAATAAGGCATTTGTTACCTTAATTTTCTTCCGTTGCCTGGAACAGATATTGGTTCAAAGAAGGAAATTTGTACAAATGAGTTTGGGGAAAAAAATGCGTTTTCTTTTAACACTCAAATGACAAGGGAAAGCAGTAACAGATTATTTATTCTTCTGTAAATAATCTGTATTAGTCATGTTCTTTCTTAATCATATTTTTTCCTGATCTTACTTTATGAAAAGAAGTGGGATGTTCCTTTGACTTTATAAAATAATACCTACACATTTTGATATACATGGAATATCTTGAACTAAGCCTACTTTCTCTATTGAATATTAAAAACACATGTGCTTTGTTTAAAATTAAGATATCAAATTATGTATCTAATGCATATTAATTTTTCTTTATTTTCTAATAATACCAAGTTACTCTAAAGGACTTGAAAATAATATGTTCTAGTATGGGATATACTCTCAGTCTATGTTTATATTTCTTGTTATATTCCTGCTTTGTTAGGTGTAATATAAAGCTCATAGATTTTTAGTAAAGTCCAAATTCATGGGATTAACAATTTGGCATGTTTGTTTAGCTCACATGTCTAAGCTTGGATGGGAAAGGAGAGTAACCTCTTAACATATCAGCACAGAAAAGTGTGAATTTCAATTTATTGAGATTAACATACTCAAGGTGATAATTTTCATTCTCTTGGTTACTATTGTAGATAAATCAAAGCTCTAGACTTAGAAAAGAGCTAGTTTCTCTCTGAATATTAAGCTTCTTAAGCAGATACACACTCAAGTACAATGAATCCTATCCATTTGAGTAAATGTATCAACAAGGCTTAGAATTCTATTGTAGGAATACAACCTATTACATATTCTTCACATTTGGTAATTATAAAAGAATACAGTATTTAGTATGCTAAGTAGTTGATATTTCAACAGTTTTTTCTATTGGCATAATCATCTTTAAATGTAACTATCTCTTTAATGATTATTTTTCATTTGTTACTTCTTATATTTTTATAGCTCCCCAATATAAAACCTCATTGTATATTGAGATAAAGTCTTTATTTTTTCATAAAACACAAATGTTGTATATTATATTAAAAGGTTCTCTCAAATATTTTCAAATTGTATCTTCAGAATAAGAATAGGGAAGAGTTGAGTCACAAACTCTAATAATGGAAGTCTCTTCATCAATATTCTCATTTTACACAGGCATTAAGGATGCATGCCTCAGGTCATACAGTCTAATATTGCTTGTCTGAGTTGCCACTGCCAAAATAAAGGTCATGGAAGTTTCCAGCTGATAAATATATTTTTTTCTACTTTTCTGATTTACATTTCCCAGAAACTTGAACCAAAGTTTACTTCATGTTACTTCCAATTCAACAAATATTTAATGAATTTTTACACCACCTACATATGATTTCCCAGCTTCATATAATGCTAATATTTTAAAACTTCAGCATGATTTTAAAAAATCTGATGGCTTCTCTTTGCTTTCAAATGCATCCTTCGGGGAAAAATGTAAATAGATGCAAAAAAAAGATGGAGATTATTAGTAAATGATGCTAAAGAGAACAAACACCAAGCCCACTGTAATAAAGGTATTGGGTTAAATATTTGCATGAAATATGGTATTTGGAAATTGCATGCAAATCCGCCTTCAAGTCATCTGACCACAATAAACAGCCTCAATTTCAATAATAGTAAATGTGCAGTGGGGCCAAAATGTAATAAAAATCTTTTTTTTCCTAATCTTAAGTTTTATTTTTGATGCTCACTGGAGAATATTAGACTGCATTATCCACCCTCCCAAATATCAAAGTTTCTGTCACTATCAGGCAGAAAATAAGAAGCAAACCTTGGAGGCCTAAGTTACTCCCTGGTAGGAACATTGGGGTAGCAGTGTCCCAACAATATTAGCATAAATTGTTATTTGACTCTGTCAGCTTCACAGAAAGCGAACATGGAAGATTTTGCTGCAATGTCTGTAACGCGGTCCAGATCATAGAATCACTCAGTTCCTCTTTTTAAGATACATGTCTCCATATTAAAATATTTATCCTATGAATAATTTTAGTTTATAGAAAAGATGTACTGAAAGATATTTATTTATTTGATAAAATGGTTCTTTCTCAAACCAAAGTCTACATTATACTTTTATTTATTTATTATTTTTCAGTTGGAGTCCCACTGGATCGCCCAGGCTGGAGTGCCGGGAGCGGCCACCGCAGCCTCGACCCGCTGGGCTCTGGCGATCCTTCCGCCTCAGCCTTCCGAGTAGCCGGAATTACAGGCACGCGCTACCACGCCCGGCTAATTTTTTTGATTTATTGTAGAGATGAGGTTTCGCCTCCCCAGGCGGGTCTCGAACCCGCGGGCTCAGGCAATCCACTCACCTCAGCCTCCCAAGGCGCGGGATTACAGGCTGAGCCACCAAGCCCGACTTACATTATACTTTTTATTAACTGGTTACCTTGCACATCATATGGTTTTCTACAATTTATTACTCCTTTTTAGAAATTCAAGTTAAGAATTTCAAAGTGCTCCAATAACATACTTGACTTTCAATATATTTGCATTTACTTAGATTTTCCACAGTTTATATTTTACAGAGCTTACAGTGTGCTACATATGGTTGAAATATGGGCCTGGATATGTTTATCAGCAATTTGGAAATTCATACTCTAGGAAATTAAAAGTAATTCTTGCTTATTTTTAAATTACTTAACCAAAATATGAAGTGAATATAAAACTCAGAGAGTGTAACCATGGTATTTTGAAGAGATTTTAATGATAATTATTTAAATTTAAAATAATTTTCAGTCTTACACTTAATAAAAACAACTCTAAATTAAATTACAGCTTTGAGATTAGAATACTAAAAAATGCACAAGTAACTTATTCATGAGAAATAACCCATAAAAAGTTATCCATACATTCTAGTACCTAAATATTCTTCTTCAAATATGTGGTCTTTGAAAAATCTTCTCAAATGAATAAATATCCATGTTTTAAAAGCTTTTACAGAGGCAGTGTTAGACATTGGGTGAGAATTATAATCTGGTTGAACATGACTCTGTTTTGGTTGTCATTGAAAGACTAATATTTACACTGAGAGTGATATCAGTGATGAAATAAAAGAGTTTCTTAGAACATTTTTCTTTTTAGTCCAAGTTCTCTAAGTAATTAAATTGGGCTACAATTTGCATACAAATAGAAATACAGATAAGTTATATAATCATGTGTTTTAATGCATTATATATTTCATAGCAGTAATGAATTCGTTGGCATAAGGATGAGTATCAAGGTTATCAAAGACAGCAAGGTATAATTAATCTAGTATAATCTTTCATTTTGTTGCAGAATAATGATCATCTCTTTCTGCATTTATTTAACTTATCTTTCATTAATTTAAAATTTTTTGAGATAAGTACTTTTTGGATGAAAAACATTTTTACTCTAGTCTATATTTAAGTAGACAAATTTTTTAAAGTCTAGGTATCTAGGGTATACTACTTTTTAGACTAGTGATATATTATGTCAAAAATATAGTCTACTTGGACTTCTGAAACTACAATTTGGTTAAAGTTTCAAAGAACTTCTTAGAGAGAAATAATAAATTCTATGTGGTATTGATGCAATTTAAATATATATTTAATATGAAAAATTATGTTTATTTACTTTCATTTTGTGTTGTTATGATTGCTAACATGATAAATTCTTATAAAGTTCAAATTGTTTATTTATAAGATAAAATGGATGAATCTTTCATTGTGATGACTGGGCATTTTATTTATTGCTAAATACACTAGATCTATTCATTCAACAAACATAATTGAGACGCTGCTAAATGCCAGTCATTAAATTAATCACTCAAAAAGTGATCCTCAAAAAGCTCAGAATTCTCACCAGAAATGTGATTTTCTGCCAGACAATAAGAAATCCATGTGCATTAAGATTAAGTATTATCTTAATAATGAAATATTCATAATATTATTAAAAAGTCATTGGCAGAAATGGTTTCAATGTTTGATTTGAAAAAAATATATGAAAGACTTTCTCCTTATACAAAGGCAATTTCTAGCTGGAACAACTCTGCATTGTTTTATTTTCTATTTTTACTCATATTGACTTATCACTGACAAACTATTTTATTTATAGGTGTGCTGAGGGAGTTAATTTGTGTCACCATACTGGAATATAAGCACATAGTAGGTCCTTGATACATACTTGCAGGATAAAAGAAGCAGCTACCACTCAGAACATAGCTTGTTATCCAAAGCCCAAGTTTGTATTCATAAAGAAAAAAATTCAACTAAACCATACTCTAAACCCAAACTTCTCTGATGATTATTTTTTTCTAATAGTTCCTTTATACTCTATATTATTATTTTTTACTTGGAACATTGCTATTTTTCAAGTTCAAAACATATTTAACATTAAATTTTTTTTAATAAAACTAGTAGGGATTGCTAGAGGAGATGTCAAACCAAACAATTTTTAAAAGAAAGTGCACTTAAAGTCTGACAACATAATAATAGCTATGTAAAGAGACAAAATCAAAATAACAAGTCAATTCTATCTATATATCTATCTGTCTGTCTGTTTGTCTCTAGCTACCAAAACACACATATGTATATTTTAGCAGTGTTATTAACAATCTGAATAATGTCTATAAAGATAGTTAAGATAACAAGATCAACTATGTTTGAGATATAATCATTTTGATCAAAATGTTGTGCCATCACTTTTTCCCACAAGCTTTAGGATCACCCCAATTAAAGTAGTTAAATATCATGTACTTTTCATCATACATATGTGGGGAAGTCAGATTACTATTGTTATTCAATAAATCAAAAAAACAAAGACTGAGATGACTCTACCAAAATTGGTTTGTAGTTTTCAGGCTCACCAGACACCTCTGATCATCATATCAGTAACTGCATCATGAACAGCTCAATGTAAACAACCTTGAATCAGGAAGAAATAGAAACCCTGAACAGATCAATAATAAATCAAAAATTAAAAGTCTCACAAAAAAAGAAAAGTGCAGGACCTGATGGACTCACAGCCAAATTCTACAAAACTTTCAAAGAAGAACTGGTACCAATTTTACTGAAGTTATTTCATAAGATTGAAAAAGAAGGAAATTTCTTAACTTATTCTGCAAAGCCAGCATTCCTCTAATACCAAAACTAGGAAAAGACACAACAAAAAAGAAAACTACAGACCATTATCTCAGATGAACATAGATGCAAAATTCCTCAAAAAACTACTAGCAAGTCAAATTCAACAGCACATAAAAAAAATCCATTATGATCAAGTAGATTTTATCCCTGGAATGCAAGGATGGTTCAAAATACCCATGTCAATGAACATGATCTTCCACATAAACAAAATTGAAAACAAAAATTATGTGATCATTTCAATAGGTGCAGAAAAGCACTTAATAAAATCCAGTGTTTCTTCATGATAAAAATCCTCAGCAAAATAGGCATAGAAGGAACATTCCTCAAAACCATAAAAGCCATATATGACAAACTCTCAGTCAAGGTCATCCTGAATGGGGAAAAGTTGAACACATTTCCCTTAAAACTGGAACAAAGCAAAGATGCCCACCCTCACCACTATTCTTCAACATAGTACTGGGGATACCAGCCAGAGCAAACAGGCAAAAGAAAGAAATAAAGTTTATACAAATTGTAAAAGAAGAAATCCAACTATCTCTGCTGATAATATGATCTTTTGCCTGTGGAACTTTGAAGACTGCTCCAAAAGACTCCCAGACTTAATAAATTAGTTCAAAAAAGTCTCAAGATAAAAAATAAACACACATTGATCAGTAGCACTGCAATACACCAATAGTGACCGGGCCTTAAATCAATAACTCAATTCTATTTTAAAACAGCTGCCAAAAAGTCAAAATATCTAGGAGTATATTTAACCAAGGAGGTGAAATATATTTACAGGAGATCTGCAAAATGCTAGTAATAAAAATTTTAGAGGTCACAAACAAATGGATATCCATCCCATGCTCATGGATTAGAAGAATCAACATTGTTAAAATGACCATATTACCTAAAGTAATCTGCAGATTCAATGCAATCCTTATGAAACTACCAACATAATTTTCCACAGAATTAGAAGAAAACAACTCAAAATTAATGTGAACCAACAAAGAGCCAGAATAGCCCAAGCAATCCTATGCCAAAACAAAAAGCCAGAAGCATCACATTTTCTGACTTTAAATTATTCTACAAGGCTATAGTAAGCAAAACAGCATGGTACTGTTACAAGATCAGACACATGAACCAATGAAACAGAGTAGAAAATCCAGAATAAAACTAACTAAAACCAACTGATCTTTGATAAAGCAGACAAAAGCATATACTGAGGAAAGAAGACCTTATTCAACAAATGGCACTGGGAAATTTGGATAGCTACGTGCAGAAAAATGAAACTTGGTACTGATCTCTCAACATATATAAAAACTAACTCAAGATGAATTAAGTCTTAAATGTCAGATATGAAAACATAAAAATCCTAGAAGAAAACCTAGAAAAAACTCTTATGGACATTGGCCTAGACAAATAATTTATGGCTAAGACATCAAAAGAAAATGTAGCAAAAACGAAAATAAATAAGTGAGACTTAATTAAACTCAAAAGCTTATGCATAGCAAAATCAAATAATCAACACAGCAAATAGGCAACCTACAGAAGGGAGAAGATATTCATGAAGTATACATCTGACAAATCTGACAAAGAGCTAATATCCAGAATCTACAAAGAGCTCAAACAAATAATTAAAAAGAAAAGCAAATAACCCCATTAGAAAGCGGGCAAATGACATGAGCAGACATCTCTCAAAAGAAGATATACAAATGGCCAACAAACATGAAAAAAAGCTCAGCATCACAAATCATCAAGGAAATTAAAAACACAATGAGATACCTATCAGAAAGGCCATAATTTTTTTAAAAATTTAAAACTATAAATGTTGTCATAAATGCAGTGAAAAGGGAGTGCTTATAAACTGTTGATGTGAGTGAAAATTAGTTCAACCTTTATGGAAGTCAGTATGGAGATTTCTCAGGTAACCCAAAATATATTTGATCTAGCAATCCCATTACTTGGTATCTACCTAAAGAAATAGAATGTGATGCAAAAAAGACACCTCCACTTGGATGTTTATTACAGCACAGTTCATAATTACAAAGATGTGGAAACAACCTAAATGACTATGTAATAACTAGTGGATAATGAAAATGTATATACACACACACACACACACACACACACACAGAGAGAGAGAGAGAGAGAGAGAGAGAGAGACACACATACACACACACACACCATGGAATACTGTTCAGGCATAAAAAACAATGAAATAATGTATTTTGCAGTGACTTGAATGGAATTGGAGACCATCATCTTAAGTGAAGTAATGCAGAAATGGAAAACCAAACACCACATGCTCTTACTTATAAGTGGGAGCTAAACTAACTGCAAAGGCATATAGAATGGCATAATGGACATTGACGACTCAGAAGGGGGATGGTGGTAGGGATAGGGATAAATAATTACTTATCTGGTACAATATGAGTGGGTGGAATAGAGAGAGTACACTTAAAGTCCAGATTTTGGGGGGTTTTGCAATTCATCCATGTAATGAAAAATCATGTGTATCCTCTAAAGCTATTGAATTTTTTTAAAGAAAAAAATACAAAAATTGAAGAAATTTTTTTATTAATTAAACTAAAAAGCTTATGCATAGCAAAATAAATAACTAACACAGCAAATAGGTAGGGTCATAGTTTAACACATAGGGAAGGAGGAGCATTTGCTATAGCCTTGTGTGTTCTCCAAGTGTCAGTTAAAATGTTTAATTAGTCATTTATGCGTAAATAAATTTATCCCTTATAACAGCTCCTTACTTTAGATTTCTGAATAACTCATGTTCTCAGTAATCAATAAATCCCTAGTTTATCCCTATGCTATATTTTGTTGATGGTAATAACTTGGTTGAATTACTAAGCTTACACAAGTAGCTCTGTACTTTTTTCTGTAAAAATTCAAAAACATTTTTTGTATTCTCAGGGCTGAAATGCCTTCTGTAGCCCACTCCAATCTTTGAAAGAAAATCAAAGTGAGAAAATATAGTACAATAAATTAAAATTATTTGAATAATACAAATAGTTTATTTCACAATGCAAATCCGCATCTCACAGTTTGGCCATTGGTGCGGGTTATCTTCTTATGAAGGAGGTTGGGAAGAGTTTGTGCCTGGGATTGTTGAGTAAGTTAACAAAAGATTACTAAAATTCTCAACCTACTTTTTCTATGAACATTTTATTTTACAGTAACAGAAATGCTATATATAACTCTCATAAAACATGTAACTCTAGATAGTTGAGTTTTACAGTTAATCATCAATTATTAAATTATTTAACTTGAGAAAATGGTGTAACATATTATGAAATGCCCAACCTTCTACTGGCACTATCTTGTTTTCTCAGCTCTCTTTTGCTGTGGAATGTACATAATTATTGACACTATTTCAGATATATTCAATTCACTAAATATAGGGTTCGTTAACTACTGTATTAAACCTTAGGGATCCTTGGCAGATAAAGCTGCAATATATGAGTTAACCTACAAAATGTCACTTTTCCTTGATTTCTTTTCACCAGGCAAAGATATCTTACTCTTGTGTTAAATGCATATTTTATATTTTTGACAACCTACAGTGATAACCTGAATATCGAATTATGGTCAAGCTGAGGTCATCTTTCCTCTCCTGGGACTCTCTGTGTGAATACGTCTTTCATCTTATTCAGGACCATCCCACCTTAGACTTTTTCTTCCGGGCTCTGTGTTAGGACAGCAGTTTCCAAGCCAAATAATGTTTCCTATTCACCTATAGAGCTTTTCAACAGGCACATGTGCCAATTTCATAACAGAGTAGAGATTCAGAGTATTTAGATCCTTCTAACTTTTAGAAGAATCCAATGAAATATTTTTTGCTACACATGGTGTAAATTTTTCTTAAATTTATTTTTACATAAATAATTTTGAGGCTGGGCGAAGTGGCTCATGCCTTTAATCCCAGCACTTTGGAAGGCCAAGGCAAGAAAATTGCTTAAGCCCAGGAGTTTGAGATCAGCTGGGGCAACAGCAAAACCTTGTCTCTTCAAAAAGGTATCCAGGTATAGTAGGGTGTGCCTATAGCCCCAGCTTCCTGGAAACCTGAGGCAGAAGGGTTCCCTGAGCCTGGGAGGTCGTGGTTGCAGTGAGCCATGATCATGTCGCTGTACTTCAGCCTGGGTGAAAGAGTGAGACTCTGACTCAAAAGAATAATAATAATAATAAATTGAGACAATTCCTCAGTTTTTTTTTCTTTGAAATAAAGTCTACTCCACATAAATTATAAATTGATTTATGCTCATAAATTATATTGATACACAGATTATCAGTTCTGGAGACTGGCCCTCTTTGTTAAGGACATGCCAACATAATAACAAAAGAGTCCTAATTATAAAACAAGTTACTTCTCATTTCATTAATTCATATGGTTAAAAAAATGTATTTATTACTGCAAGAATGAATAATTCATGTGTTAATGTGGCATAATTTTTACATTTATTATTATGTGTCATGGTTTATACCACCCCTTGGGAATGGCTGACAATAGAAGTATTAATGTGCATAGGCATTGCATGAATTACATGTTTTATTAGTTTGGATGCATATTTTACAACTTGCATTTTATGTTTTCACTGATGTCTTAAGGTGGAAAAAATAAACTGTGGCACATTTTAACTGTGATTTATACTTTATGGGCAAAATTACATAGAAAATATGAGAGTGGAAAAAATTGGCTACAACATCCACCACTCATATGTTTCAAGAAATTGTTTATAAATTTGGGACTATTGATAGATCAGCTATAATTTCAGCCCACTAAATGAATTTCAGGGACAGTGCAGTTAGGTAAATTTTCTGGATTATGCAAGCAAAATTAAAAATTTAATGAACAAATAATTTTGAGTGATTTACTGAAATGTATTGACACTAGCCACAGTTGAGTCCAAATTTTTATCAACCTTTTAGGGATATATAAATGTCTTGACTAGGACTGAAAGATAGAGATAATATTATTTATTTAAATTCATTAACTTTCTACATTCATTTAAATAATTTCCCCATTAATAACATCCAGAGTTATTCCTTCATCATATACAATGACTTACTTAAAATTAATTTGCCTCTAGCAGACAAAATTAGAAATAAAGACATTATGACAAAATCTGGACAATAACCATATGTGAATTCCTCTTAGGTTGTGAGATCTCAATTTGTCATAATTTAAACATTTTCAAGTCCAATCATTAATACATATAGACTTTGCCTCCTATTTAATAGACACCTACCATTATCATTTGGTACCATTCTCAGGGAAGGTTTTTCTAGGAGATTCAATAAAAGGACTTAAAGTTTATAAGTAAAATTTTTAACATTTAAATAATTTAGCTTAATTCAGACTACTAACCAGACAAATTTAAAGCAAACAAATTTTAGTATATTGAAAGAAGAAAATGAAATAGAAAAAAAAGATTGAGTTCTAAGGTAGGGATTTTCATAAACTTTTAAAACTTAGTTGAATGTGGTGGCTAATGCAAATACACACACACACACACACACACACACATATACACCCATACACACACACACACACACACACACACACACACAAATCCTCATTATTTGAATATTCAAACTGGAGCACTATTCTTATGATGTAGATAACATAATTTTCTTTGTCCTAAACAAGTTACTTCTGCATTAATGTCCTCGAGTAAATATGACCATATGTATGCAGAAACTATAAATGTATATATGATCTGTGGGCAGAATAACACTCCCAACAGAAAATAAAGTTATACTCTATCAATAGGTGAAAACTTTCTCCAGAATTAAATGTAGTTGCTCAGTGTACTTAATCATAAACAGAGAGGTTCTTTTCCTAGTCTAAGAATGCCTTCTCTAAATCTAAAACCAATATTAGGACTTAACAACACATTGGAAGGAAAAGCAGAAAAGCATTCCTTGCTCCAGAAGAACAAGAAGAGAAAACAATATATAATAGCTCAAGGAGTAATATGTAGCATTAAAAAAATAAAAAGTGGATGTTCACATGAGAAAATTATTTAAAATATGTAGCATAAAATATTGAAATGGCAAAGAATGTTTATTGAAGTGGGAGTTTAAATCAATGTATCTTGACCCCAGGAACATCAAGTACTTAGTGTAAAAAGAAAGTCACATTTTTAAAGAATGTATTCATTAATTTTTGGTTAATAAAGTTGTAAACTACTCTTTTGTTTTAGTGAACAGTATGGTTTTGGGATGCCAAATAATTAAGAATTATTTTATGACATTTTGTGTTCCTTTAGCTCTACTCAATTATGTTTTGCTTGTAGAATGTGATATATTAAGCTGGGCATGGTAGCTCATGCCTATAATCCCAGCACTTTGGGAGGCAGAGGTGAGAGGATTGCCTGAGCCCACAGGTTCGAGACCAGCCTGGGCAACTTGATGAAACCTCATCTCTACAATAAATAAAAAAATTAGCCAGGTGTGGTGGCACGTGCCTTTATTTCCAGATACTTGGAAGGCTGAGGTGGATGGATCACCTGAGCCCAGCAGGTTGAGGCTGCAGTGCCCATGAGCATGCCATTCCATGCCAGCCTGGGTGACAAAGCGAGACTCCAACTCAAAAAAAAAAAAAATGTTATATGTTACACTTCCTTTAAAAACTATTTCCAATTTTTAAATTCCTCCCATTTAAATGGCAACCCATTCTCCCCTAGGATTAAGATGTATACGTACTGTTCAGCCTCACTAATCATCAAATAAATGCAAATTAAAGCCACACTGAGATACCATCTAGCTCCAGTTAAGATGGCCATCATCAATAACTCAAAAAACAACAGATGCTGGAGAAGATGTGGGGAAAAGGGAAAGCTCCTACACTGTTGGTGGGAGTATAAACAAGTACAACTTCTGTGGGAAACTGTGTGAAGCTTCTTTAAAAAATCTAAAAATCAACCTTTCGTATGATCCAGCAGTCCTTCTTCTGGGAATATACCCAGAGCAACTTCAATAATTTTATTAGAAAGATGCCTGCACACACATGTTTATTGCAGCACTACTCACAATAGCAAAAACATGGAACCAACCATGCTGCCCATTGAAACTGGTCTAGATTAAAAACTGTGGTACATATACACAATGAAATACTACACAGCTATAAAGAAGGTTAAAATTATGAACTTCGCAACAACTTGGACAGATTTAGAGTCTATAATACTCAGTGATCTATCACAGAAACAAAGAACTGAGTACCACATGCACTCATTCATAGGTGGACCCTGAACATTTATCATAATGCTATAAGAAGGTGATTGGCACTAGCCAGAAACTGCCAGGGGAGGGAGGTCACATAACATCAACAAAGGTACATGATCTCAAACCAGGTGAAGTGGGAACCAAAGGGAGATTCAAAGTTTACCTGTAAAAGGACTACTTATCTACCTAATCCTAAATTGTACCCCACATCTTTAAAACAAATAAATTAGAAATGTTTTTAACAAGATGTATACACACACATATACACACACATGTAAATGCTTTCAAAAATCCTTATAATGCACAGTTACGATTTTGAAGACATATTCTCTTAACACATTGAGCATTCTGGGTAAAATGCAAATAATTAGTGGAAAATGAAGATTAGCCAAAAAAAGAGGCATGAAATTTGGGGGGCATGCATTAATATGAAAGTAAATAATAGTTTATTGCAAATGGTTGTGAGGGTTCATTACAATTAATTAAGCAAAATAAAATTTGATTAGGAAATAGAAAAGTATATTCTACTAATTCTTAATTCTGCACAAATCTTCATTCTCCAGAACCAAAAAAAAAGTTTTCAATGTAATAGGATTATTTTATATAAATCATATATATCATTATTTTGCATTTTTATTTACCAGATATTTCTCATTGAATTAAATCAACAACACATTGAAGAGATTTATACTATGTTTTAAACAGCAGGTTGGTCATGTTAGGGAGAATTAATTCACTGAGGGTAATGCCATTATTTTATAATTTGTAATACTAATACATGCTTCGCATAATTAAATAGTTCTTTTAACATGATGAATTTGATCTTTGGAAGAGGATAATCCTACAGATAAATAGATATGCAAATCATATACATGTCTACATTATGTATATCATGTGTGTATACATACACACACACATATATAGATCACATGTATAGATGAATAAAAATGACGTCCATCATTTTCATTGGAAAGAGGATAATTTGAGTAAATTTCATTCCAAATATGTCAGAATAATTATTAAGTTGATAAGACAGCTCTTTTCAACTTTTGCAGTAGATCTTAAAAAGTAGAGGTTGGATGCTACATTTTTTGATCCAATGCTGAAATAAAGTGTAAATCTATAGTGACAGAAAGTTGACAGACAGATAGACACACACACACATATAGTGAAGGATATTTGGACATCCCTGTACAGTGAGACAAAATGTATTTTAAAGTCAATACAGAATACACACAATACCAATCTTCAAGAATATGATAGCAGTGCTTCATACCTTTTTATTATTTCTTATATTACAAGAATGTATACAGGTTATGAATGCATGGAATGAATGCATGCATGAGTGAATTTACGCATTAATCAAGAATTCAATTAAATAGTAAAATGTGACTATGTTTCCCATAGAATAAACCATCTTTAATGTAGAAAGTGAACTTCTTCCAATGTTCTGAGAGAAACTAAAGAATATAGGGTTTGATAGATATTTATGAGAACTGTTTACCACACTGAACCTTCAAGGAAAAATTATGAAATAGTAGAACATATAATATGTTAGTTCCTATGCAGTTGTGGTACAAGTTGATGATTTAATGCTGCAGTGCCTGCTGCCTCTTTCCCCAATCTAAAAGACCATAAATACAGGACACTAGTGCAAGAGAGACTGTTGACATGGCAGAATGCTAACTCAGGGAAGACTGGAGGAGTATTTGCAGGATATAGTATAGCCTCTGAGGAAAATGGAATTATTCCGTTGCTACATCCTAGGAGCTGTTTCTATTCAGGTATATCCTCAATGCAAATGAAGTTTTGCATCGCTTGGCTTTTGGAAAAGAAACATACCAAGAAAAAATGTCATCTTTTAGTTGGAATTCATGTTAAATTTACAAAGTTTAATTACGTTCACGGACCAAGAGGGGTTAGGCATAATGCTCGTTAAAGGGAGAACAAAAAACAGGAAGGAAGGAAAGAGAGAGGGGAAGAGTGAGGAAGGATGGTAATTAGAAGAGACAAAACAAAATTTAGTTTTGTTAGATAATTAAGATCAATTTTCATAAACACCATCACTGTATAATCATGCAATAAATAATTACCAATTCTAGATAGCTATATACGATGTAATTTTAAAATTACTGCTTTCAATAGAATTCTAAATTCAATTGTAATTCCATTTTTGAGCTGTACTTCCTCCAGTGAAAACCTCATTGCTGCTGATAATGTTAGGTAGTTCTGCAATGACTCCAGTTGGAATGTCAGAAACTCTGCTGCTACCACACCCATCATGCAGAAGGTTCTGTTGAACTCTATCCAGAAAAAGGATATCATTGAACATGCATTTTCTCACATTGCTCTTTGAAATCATTATTAAGAGAGAGAGTAAGTCTCATGCCTATGCAATAATTTTAAAAAATAAGAAATGGGCTGTGGTTTCAATTTTTGAAAAGTTGCATTTGTAATGCAAAAAAAAATTTTTTCAAATACTTGAAGGAAGAGAGAAGAAATTTCCGGTTCTAGCATTAAGAGACTAACAGATTATCAAATTAATCTCCCACTGGAAACTAGAAAACAAAAATATTAAGAAATAACTACCTTCAAACTTTGGGCAATATGTCTTTTAGGACAATGATTGTGTATTCTGTTCTAGGAGAACATGAGTAAATAACTGCTAACACTTTCTAACTGGAGACAATTGCTGCATTACAGGACAAAACAAAATCCAGCATCCCTGCTGAGGTGGGAGACAAAAATTGGAGCTCAGAGAGGGCAAGACATTTAGGGTGTGTGGAACAGAAATTATCACAGTATGTCATGGAGTCATTGCAAGAAAAATTTCTATGTAAAGAGTAAAAGGTATGTTGTCATCCCTTTAAAAACAATTTCTAATTTTAAAATCTATTCCATTCAAACTACAACCCACACCCTCTAGAATTAAAATGTATAGCATAAAATTAATAATTACTATAGCATACAGATGACCAACAACCACTTAAATTTTCTCCAATCACAGTAAAAAAAAAAAAATGTATTGAATATATGGATCTACAATAGAAGCACCAGAAGGGCTATGCCTTACAAAGAAATATAGAGAACCCCTGCAAGACATCAAATGAGAAAACCAAATACTAGACACATAGTAATTCGCTTACAAAAAGTAGGTATAAAAGAAAAAATCCTAAGGGCAGCAAGAGAGAAAAATCAGGCTACTTACTGAGGAAGACCAATTAGAATAGTAACAGATTTATCTACAAAAACACTACAGGCTAGGTGAGACTGCAGTCCAATCTTCAAAGTTCTCAAAGATAAACAAAAACAACCAAAAATTTCCTACCCAGTTAACTTAAGTTTTATTAGCAATGAGAATTCAAATCCTTCCCAGACATTCAATCCCTCAAAGTTTATGCCACCTCCAGACCAGATCCACAAGAAAAGCTTAAGAAAGTATTAAGAAGAAAAAGTAAGAAAAAGAACTACCACACTCTTCCCAGGAATGCAGGAAAAAGATTGAAAACACACACATATAACAACCCAGAAATCAAAAGAAAATCAATGAACAAATAAAACAACAAACCCTATAAGATCTATACAACTGCATGACAGGGATATACTCTCATATCTCAATAATTAGCCTAAATATGAATGGACTAAATGCACCTCTGAAAAGACATGGAATGGCAAACTCGGTAAAAAAAACAAGACACAACACTATGATGGCTCCAGGAGACTCATCTCACCAAAATGGACACTCACATACTAAAAGTAAGAGGATGGAAACAAATTTTCAGGTGAATAGAACACAAAAGAAAGCAGAAGTTGCAATCTTAATATAAGACAAAATATCCTTAAAGCTATCAAAAAAACTTAAAAAGGTGCAGAAGGTTACTACATAATGATAAAAGGTTCAACCCATCAACAAGAAATATCCATCCTAAGCAAATATGTACCCAACATAGGAGCACCAACCTTTATAAAGCAGCTTCTAGGTAAACTAAGAAAAGATATTGACTCTAACACTATCATAGCTGGAGACTTAAACACCCCACTAACAGCTCTAGATAGATCATTGAGGCAAAAAATCAGCAAGGAGATCCAGAAACTCAATTTGAAGCTTGACCAAATGGATTTAGTAGATAACTACAGAACACTCCACCCAACAACCACAGAATACACATCTACTCATCACCACATGGATGATACTCCAAGATTTACCACATCCTCAGTCATAAATCAAGCATAAAAAAATTCCACAAGATCAAAAGACTGCCATGCACCTTCTCAGACCACAGTGGAATAATAATAAATATCAACACCAAGTAAGCTACCCCAAGATCCACAAAGGCATGGACATTAAACAGCATGGTGCTGAACAACTCCTGGATCAACAAGGAAATCATAGCAGAAACCAAAAGATTTCTGGAAACAAATGAAAACAAAGACACATCTTACCAAAACCTCTGAGATGCCATGAAACGAGTACTGACAGGGGAATTCATTTCTTTATGAATACACATCAAGAAAATGGAAAGATCACATTGTAACAGTCTAACAAATCATCTAAGGGAGCTGGAATGACAAGACCATCAAAACCCTAACTTCAGAAGAAAAATCCAGATCACCAAATACAGGACATAGAAGACAAAAATCAATGAAACAAAAAGATGATTCTTTGAAAGGATAAACAAGATTGATGGATTCCTAGCCAGATTGACCAAAAAAGAGAGAGAAAACCCAAATAAACACAATTAGAAATGTAAAATATTAAATCAAAATAGACCTTGAAGAAATACAAAAAATTATCTGAGATTATTATGCATACCTGTATGGAAACAAATGCAAAATACTATATGAAATGGAGGGCTTTCTGGCATCACACAACCTAACATCACACTGATAACCAAACTGGGTAAAGATCCAACAAAGAAAGAGAACAACAGGCCAATATCCCTGATGAACATAAATACAAAAATACTCAAAAAGATTCTAGCAAATCAGATCCAACAACACATCTCAAAAATCATCTACCATAATCAAGTAGGCATTATTCCCAGGAGTTAGGACTGGCTCAGTATCCACAAGACCATAAATGTAGTTAAATACATGAACAGAGATAAAAATAGGAATCACATGATTATATCATTGGATGCAGAAAAGGCTTTCAATAAAATCAGCATCCCTTCTTGATAAAAACCCTTGAACACCTAGGCATAAAGGAGACATAAGAGCCGTCTGTAATAAACCCACAACCAACATATTATTAAACAGACAAAAATTGGAAGCATTTCCCCTGAAAACCAGAACAAGACAAAACTGCCCACTTGAACCCGTCCTGTTATGCATAATGTTGAAAGGCCTAGCTAAGGCAATCAGCCAAGAAAAGGAAATCATGGGTATCCAAGAAGGAAAAGAGAAAGTCAAGTTATCCCACTCTGCTGACGATATGCTTCTACACCTCGAAAATCCAAGAAAATCTGTCAAAAACCTCCTTGCACTGTTTAAGGACTTTGGCAAAGTCTCAAGGTACAAAATCAACATGAAAAAGTCAGTCGTATTCCTATACTCCAACAACAAACAGGCAGAGAACCAAATAAAAAGCACAATCCCATTCACAATAGCCACCAAAAAAATGAAATACCTCAGCATCTTCCTAACCAGAGAAGTGAAAGACCTTTACAATGAAAAGTACAAAACACTGCTCAAAGAGATCAAAGATGACACAAACAAATGGAAAAAATATTCCATGCTCATGGATTGAAAGAATGAACATTCTTAAGATATGTATCCTACCCAAGACAAGCTACAGATTTAACGTAATACCCATTAAATTGCAAGCAGCTTTCTTCTCAGACCTGGAAACGACAATACAGGAATTCATATGGAAACATGACCACAAATTGCTAAAACAATCCTCAGCAAAAAAAAAAAAAAAAAGAGGGCAGCAGGTATCACATTCCCAGACTTTAAACTCTTTTATAAAACTACAATAAGCAAAACAGTCTGATATTGATACAAGAACAGGCATGTAGACCAATGGAACAGGATAGAGAAGCAAAACCTCGATTTCTCAACCAACTCATCTGCAACAAATCCTCCATTAACAACCACTGGGGAGAGGAGAACTTATTCAGTAAATGGTGCTGGAAAAACTGACTGACCACATGCAGAAGATTAAAACAAAACCTCTACCTATCACCATACATAAAAGTCAACTCTAAATGGATCAAAGACCTAAACATAAAATCTCAAACAATACCAACCTCAGAAAATGCAGGAGACATATGGAAATTGGAACTGGCAATCAATTCCCTATCAAAACACCAAATGCCCATACCATAAGAGATAAGATAGACAAGTGGGACCTCATCAAATTGAAAAGCTTCTGCAAAGCAAAAGGAACCATCAAGAGAGTGGGGAGACAGTCTACAGAATGGAAAAAAATATTTGCCAACTGTATATCTGACAAAGGCCTAACATCTAGGATCCACAAGTAGCTCAAATATGGCAAAAAGAAAAAAGCAAACACCCCTGTTAAAAAGTGGGCAAATGATAAGAATAGACACTTCTCAAAAGAAGACATATGAGCAGCCAACAGATACATGAAAAAATGCTCAGCCTCACTAATCATCAAAGAAATGCAAACTAAAATCACACTGAGATACCACCTAACTCCAGTAAGGATGGCCATCATCACTAACTCAAAAAACAAAAGACGCTGGAGAGGATGTGGAAGAAAGGGAACACTTCTACACTTTTAGTGGGATTGTAAACTAGTACAACCTCTGTGGAAAATAGAGTGGCAGTTTCTAAATGACATAAAAATCGACCTTTCATATGATTCAGCCATCTCCATTCTAGGAATATACCTGGAGGAACTCAAATCACTCTATGAAAAAGATACCTGCACAGGCATGTTTATTGCAGCCTTATTCACAATAGGAAAACCATGGAACCAACCATGCTGCCTATAGTAAGTAGACTGAATTTTATAAATGTGCTACATATAACTGATGGAATATTATATAGCCATAAAGAAGGACAAAATTATGAATTTCACAGCAACTTGGATGGGCTTAGAGTCTATAATACTCAGCAATCTATTACAGACAAAAAACTGATTACCACATGTTCTCACTCATAAGCGGACCCTGAACAATTATAACACTGTAAGAAAGGGACTGGCAGTATTGGGAAAATGCCAGGAGAAGCAGGGGCACACTTCATCAATAATGGTACCTGATTGCAAACCAGGTGAAATAGGGACAAAAGTGAGGCCCAAACTTTACCTGTACAATACCATTTGTATATCCAACCCTAAATTGTACCCCACATCTTCAAAATAAAATTTTTTAAAAAGAGCAATTATAAATATGTCCTATCTACTAAAGTAAAGAAAATGATGACATTTGCATAATGAAGAGAGAACTAGAAAATACAAAAAAGAAACCAAAAGGAATATCTAAATATAAAAATTACCCAATTGCTAAAATGAAAATATAATTGGATAGAGTCAGCTTCAGATTATAAACTACAGAAGGAAAACAAATCAATGAACTAAGACTGAGAAGTTGGCAAGGATTCCAACTCTCATCACTTTTATCATGGACATCAGTTTTTTGCAAAGGCACAAAGGAGGAAATTCATACATAGATGGACTAGAACAGAGAGACCAGAAATAGACCAAGTAATATCTATTCAAGTGATCTTTAACAAATGAGGAGGTAAATATATTGAATAATAAGTAGTCCTAAACAATTGGTACGGGAACTACTGGAATTCAATATGCAAATTTTTTTTTTAAATAGACTTTACAGCTTTCACAAAAATTAGCTCCAAGTTAAGCATAGATCTAAATGTAAAATGCTAAATGACAAAACTTCTAAATAAAAAATATAGGAGGGACTTCCGGCAAGATGGTGATGGGAGAGGTTGGACTGCAAAAGCCAGTGTCCATAAAGATTCTCTGCTTGAGAGGGCATCGTGTCGGTGGGTGAGTGAAAGTCTGTCTGAGGGGAGCTTGGATTCAGGCACCCGGGGCTGTCCTCTGGAGGTAACTGCAGGATCATCTGCTGTTCTCAGGACTCTCCTGAGAAGTGCCTGATGAATAAAGCTGATTCACATTGCCGGGCAGCTGCCCCACACCATCACCTGTGACAGTAAAGCAGTTGGAGCCCTGGATCCCACTTGTGGAGAGAAAAGATCAAGGAGAACTGAAGAGGAGCCCCACCCCTGGTGAGGAAACACCGACTGCAGCCATTTTCTCTGTCCGGGGACCAGACAGAGACCTACATTGCCCAGCCCAGCTCCACCCAGCCTCAGACTTGGGACATAAGGTAGTCTCATTAAAGTCAGAGAGACAGAAACCCCTCCCTCATGCTGGATCAGACACAGACAGGACAGATCTGAATGGGAGACTTGACAGGCAGCAAGCTGGATGAGACCAGATATGATCCACCCTCCTCGCACAGTAGGCCTGGGGCATCTGACCCAAGCTGAGAGAAGCCCTATCAGCCTATGCTGAGGGCAGAGGGGAGGGGTTAGAGATCAGAGCTTAAAGGAAGTTTGACTTACAGGAACTACCTCAGAGTGAATTTGTTCTCTATTTTTTTATATATATGTTTGTTTTACTAATTTTTGTTTGTGTTTTGTTTTAGTTTTTTTTTTTACCTTCTCTTTCTTTCTGTTTTCAATAACGTTTTTGTACTTATTTTGTTTCTGTTATTTTATTGCTGTATTTTTTTTTTTAGACCTCCTGTCTGTGTATGGGAGAGTACATCAATGGAAGGGTTTTGTGAGTTTGTGGGTTTGTATGATTGTCTGTATGTTTTCGTTTTTTTAAATATTTTCCGAGCCGGGCTTGGTGGCTCAGCCTGTAATCCCGTGTCTTGGGAAGCTGAGGTGAGTGGAATGCCTGAGCCCGTGGGTTTGAGACCCGCCTGGCAACTTGGTGAGACCTCATCTCTACAATAAATCAAAAAATTAGCCGGGTGTGGTAGCCCGCACCTGTAGTTCCAGCTATGGAAGGCTGAGGAGGAAGGATCACTGGAGCCCAGCAGGTTGAGGCTGCGGTGGCCGGGAACGGCCACTGCACTCCAGTCTGGGCGACAGAGAGAGACTCCAACTCAAAATATATATATATATATATTTTCTGTATTTGTGTCTCTTTTCATTTGTTAGTTGGTACATCTGTCTGTTTTCCCTCTTACTCTCTCTCTCCACTTTCCTCTCACCCTACCTCCTTCATTTTTCCATTCATTTCCTTTTTCTTACCTAATTTTGCTTTCAGAGAACAAACCTATACCCCCACTGCATGGACAGATTGTAAGGCAGTGGGGAGTGGGTTCCAGGGGACCCAGGACTCTCCTGAAAAGTGCCTGCTCTCAGTGGATACTGGGATCTCCAGATAGATTCTGAATCACAGCTCCTCCCTCAATTACATCTCAAAACTGCAAAAAGTACAGCCCCCACCACAGTCCAGCTTCAGAACTGAACAAAGCCAGAAGATCCACATAAAGAAAAATAGGAGATTGAGAAAACAGAAGTAAAAGCTACCCCTCCCCCCATCCCTGAACAACAGAATTAAAGAAGAGGGGGGAAAAAAGGGTGAGAAGGAAAATCAACACAAATGAAGAAAAACCAAAAGAAGGATATAAGTCTCACACAGACCTTTGGGAGTTCAGTCACTAAGAATACAGACTTTGGAACACAATGAAGAGCCCCAAGAATGACTGGTCTCAAGCCACAAACCCAGATATCAAGACTTTAATAGAGAGAATAAATAGAATCGAGGAGCGACAAGAGGAAAGAGTGAAGGAGTTGATAACTGAGATAACAGCAATAAAGAATACAGTGAAAGAAATAAATAAGAGACTGATAAGCATAGAAAGCAGAATCAGCTAAGCAGAAGAAAGAGTCTCAGAGCTTGAGGACCAAAATGTGGAACTAACCCAAACTGTCAAAAACACAGAAAAGAAGCTTAAAAAAGAGCAAAACCTTCAAGAGATGAGCGATTATTTCAAGAGGCCAAACCTAAGATTAATTGGACTTTCTGAGGCAGAAAGAGAGACAGAGACCACCCTGGAGCAAACATTCCATGAAATTATCCAAGAAAACTTCCCTTATCTCATCAGTGATGCGACCATTTAAAAACAAGAGATTCAGAGAAAGAACCCCTGCAAGATGACAAATGAGTAGACCAACTTCTAGACTCATAGTAATTTGACTACACAAAGTAGGTATAAAAGAAAAGAATCCTAAAGGCAGCAAGAGAAAAAGGTCAGGCTACATACAAGGGAAGACTGATTAGAATAGCAGGAACTTTATCCACAGAAACACTTTAGGCAAGGAGAGCTTAGAGCTCAATCTTCAAAGTTCTCAAAGATAAACAACGTAAACCAAGAATTACTTCACCAGCTAAGCTAAGCTTCATCTGTGATGGAGAATTAAAATCTTTCCCAGGTATTCAATCCCTAAGAGCTTATGCTGACTCCAGACCAGCCCTACAAGAAATACTTAAGAAAGTATTAAACACAGAAGAAAGGAAAAAAAGAATGACAATGCCCTTCACAAGAATGCAGGAAAAAGATTGAAAACACGCAAGAATCAACCCAAAAGTCAAAAGAAAGAAAGTAAACAAATATCAGCAACAACACCAAACTCTATAAGAACCTCATGACAGGGATAAACTCTCACATTTCAATAATTAGCCTGAATATAAATGAACTAAATGCACCACCGAGAAGACATAGAATGGCAAAATGGATAAAATATCATGAGGCAGCAATATATTGTCTCCAAG
>CAUYQG010118279.1:0-16909 GCA_963574415.1 Tarsius wallacei | reverse complement strand
GGGCTCGGTGGCTCAGTCTGTAATCCCAGCACTTTGGGAGACTGAGGCGAGTGGATTGCCTGATCTGTGTGTTCAAGACCAGCCCAGGCAACTTGGCGAGACCTCATCTCTACAATAAAATAAAATAAAAAATAGCCGGGTGTGGTAGCACCAGTCTGTAGTTCCAGCTACTCCGGAAGGCTGAGGTAGAAGGATCGCCGGAGTCCAGCAGGTCCACTGGGGTGAACGTGCGTGCCACTGCACTTCAGCCTGGGCAAAGGAGTGAGACTCCAACTCCAAAAAATAAAAAATTTTAAAAAAAAGAAAGAAATTAAGACCAGTGACAAATGCACTGAATGGTTCAAAAGAAGCCTGTTAGACTGTTGTAGAGGTCATGAAGCAACTAGAACCTGCATACACTGCAGGTAAAGTATAAATTAGCATATTTTAGGAAAACATTTTGCAGTACAAGCTGAATATATGCTTACCTATAACCCAACACTTCCACTGTTTATCTAACAAATTACATGTCCATGGGTACACCAAAAAACACATTCAACGAAGTTCAAACCAGTATTGCTTCCGTTAGCCAAAAGTCGAAAACAACCCAAATGTCCCTTAACTGTAAATTGTGGTATACTCATTTAATCGAATATTACACACACTAACAACAAACTAACCACAGCCATATCATAGATACCTCAACATAAAACAGAAGCCAATTATAAATGAAGACAAATTGTGTGATTTCATCTATATAAAGTTAAGAAAAAGTGTAAGGAGCAAAATCCTTGGTGTTAAAAGTGAACATAGCAGTTATCTTTAGGAGGTTTGTGAGGGATCACCAGATAATTTCTTGGGAGCTGATAACGTTCTACTTTCTTAACCTTTGCTAAAACATGGAGCTGTACATTTTTGATGTATGTATTCCTCTGTGCTATACTTTAATTAAAATAGTTTTAAAAGTTGACTGTGAATGCCCTTAAGAAAGGGTAGGAAATCAAAACACAGGTAGTCAACTTTCCTGAACATTCCAATTTCAGGTGACTCACTTGCCAGAAAGCTAAAATATGCCCCTTCTTTAGCAGGTCATCAGAAAGGAAATGAAATGTAAAGGATCTAGTTTTAGGCAGCAGGCCAGACTGGATATAAGACATGATGAAAATAATAACAGGGATAATCACCCAAAGATGATCATCCATGAGCATCACATATAGTAGAGACCTGATAGTCAAAACAGACACAGCCTTGAAAGCTTATAGAACAGCAATGAATAGTTCAGTTGAACCCTTAGTAACACTTAAGGGCCAGAGTCCTACTAATCATGGGTTGTCAATGTCAGTATCTGAAGGATAACTAATCAGGGCTTTCTGGACAATGGACTTCTCTGTGGTGTCCTAGATGCAGAAGAGTAGGATGCTATAGCACAATAATTTATCATTATTTTATCACACAGTTATGTTGTGCCTGACATCACACATACATTTTCACATTCAATCCTTACAACAAAACCCTAAGAACCAAACCAAAGTCCTAACAGACTTGTGAGAAATTATCTTCACTCACAGAATTAATAGAGCTGTTGACAATTAACATCACCGATACTAGGATCCTCCAATCGCATGAGACTCTAGGCTCTGAAGAAGGGCATCTTAGGCTTGTAAATGGAGCTTATGGAATGTCATGCTTAAAGTTGGAAAATATGTCAAAAATGGTGATAGCATACAGCTATAGTTCTAGTACTGTACAAGAGAAACTGTGTAATCTGACTACCAATTATAATTTAGTTCTTATAAAAATAAAATTTAAATTTCCAATGAGCAATGTCAATTCATACAGACATTAGAACCACTCCCAAGTAGACTACTGTAATATTAATTTGCTCTGAGCAAATTATCCAAAAGGTGAAACTAGTAAAAATCAAGAGAGCAACAACTTTTTTAGTTCAGCTGTCTGCCACTCCATTTGAAACAAAAGTGAATACATCTTAATTTTAATTGTATCATACCAAACAAATATGCTAACACTTTCCCAAATATATTGTATTTTAGAAAATTTTAATCCAAATATGATCAAATAATGTTATGTTCTTATCAAAATGACATTTATAGAAGGGCCAAAAATTCTGCACGTACTTCAAATATCTTTAAACTTCTATTCTCTTCCTAAAAAAGGATAAAGGGAAATACTTTGTTTACATTGGCTTCAAAATTTCTAGAAGTTGTATCTCTAACATTTTAAGTTAACTTTCATTTTTATCTAATATACTTTTATTGTATAACAACAAAAATCAGAAGCTAAGTACTACTGACATAGAAAAAATTAGCAATTTTAGAAAATCTCAAAGCTGCTTTAGGCAGTTCATTGATACTCTCCCTCTACAAAAACATAAAACTTACTACAACAAATTATGTAAAATATTTTCATCTATCCAGAGAATTACCAGAACCATAATGGAAGGCTTTTTGAAATTTCTATTCAACAGATTACCTAGATTTACTTATTTTTGTCCTTAAACCCATGTGGACACCATTAACTGAAATGGAAGATGCATTATTCAATGGACCTCCAAAGATCCCTATTTCCGACTAATGTGCATTCTACTCAGGGGTCTTGCACTGATAACCTACAATAATAACAAACAGGCCAGAAAAATCGAAAACTAGAAATAACAACTGCAAGAATCAAGATTCTAATGCACCTTCAATAAGTGATCTGAGTAATTTCAAAATCAACCCAGCAAGTACAAAACAACATCAGTAACCCCTCATTTTTCCAGCATCACTCAAAAAAGCCAGGTGCTTCACACTGGTGGATTCTCCTGCTAGTTGAAAGTCACCGCTGTGTGAGTCGCAAAACTATTTTCCATTCAATTAAATATAATTTAACTATTTGATACTGCTTAGCTACTGGTGTGAACATCAGCTGCTCTTACGGTAATATACTGTTTCAGACTCTTGAGGGATCCTGCATCTGCAACTGGTTTTTTACCAGACTGTCAGTTCTTGTCTTGACAGCATACCTTCTCTTCTCCCAGATTTGCTATTTTTAATCTGGAGACGAGACAAACAATAATCAAGAGTTTAAAACCCATATAAAATAGAATGCTGAAATGTTCAGAAATAAAAATGCATAAAGGTTTAATACATCAACTTTTATGAGGCCAATCTCAGCTGCTCAGGGCCCACTTTACTTACTCCCTGTTGTTGATTGTTTTGGGGAAGAAAATGATACACACACAAGGGGAGAATCAAAGTGCTACCCTAAGAAGAAAGAATGTTTTGAGACATGCCGGCCTGAATTCCAATCTTGGTTTTGCCACTTACTAGTTGTGTGACCTGGGGGATAGTACCTGTTTCTGAGCCTTGGTTTCCTCACCAGTAAAATAAACAGGGAATTCATTCTGCAGGGCTAAAAGGAAAATTAAGAGATACATGGAAACTGCTGGGCACAGTATATTCACAAAGAAACTCAAATAAATAAGCTCAGAACTGTAAACTTTTAAAATTATAAACACTTTTAAGTTAAAGGAAATGCTGTCATCCTTCACAAATATCCCAAAATCCAAACTAGCTTTTAAGCAGTCTCTACTTCTCCCCTTACATATTTACTTGTAAGGAAAAAAACAGAAAAATCTTGCAACCTATCAAATAAGTAAAATGTAGTTAAACTCTGAAGACAAAACATACATATTAATTTCATTTCCCTCAAAATCACATATTAACAGCATTTAGCAAGAATTCTCTAAATAGCTATCTAAATAACAGACTATATTTAAACTCCTACTATTTCAGTATTTTAAGCCACAGATCCTTCAAGAGTCTATTTTGTAAATCAGTTCCTTACTCAATATTGCAAGTATTATTTGAAAAAATATCTGTGGTTAATAAATTATCCACATACAACAGTTGTGTCAGTTATCACTTTCCAAACATCTGGTGTTTAACTTTAAGCTTAAAGTTAGAGATCTTAATAAAAACACCAAATAAACCTTATTCAAAGATGTCAAGTATGAGAAACAGCTATACCAAGTATCTACAGCTATGGGGGGGGGGGGGTGGCCTTAAAGTCCAGACCAAAAACTATTTGTACCCCCAAAAGTATTGAAATTAAAAAACAAACATCTATATGTGACAGGGGTACCTTCTCATAAAATTGAACAGAGCCAAAAACATTACAGTGCATTATTTACAAAATGCAATTGTAAAACAGAATCTCTATTATCTAAATCTGATAAAGAACAACAAAATAAATGCTTTGCTACTCAAATACTATAATACACTTCCTTTTATTACAAAACCTTAAAACTCAGTTCACTGGAGAACAAAAGCTTCCAGAAGTAAAGCAACAAATGCAAGTAAATTATAAAAACTCTGAGCCAGGTATTTCATGCGCATGACGTCACAAAGTCTTCCAAACAATTTAATGAAGCCGGTATCACATTACATGTTAAAAATGCAACCACAGGAACACTCAGGTGAATAAAGTTTCTAACCCCAAATCAGATTTCTCCAATTCTAAGGTTCATGCTCTATCCAAAATGTAGATTATATTTCAATATAAAGCTAGTAACAGATTATATTTCAATATAAAGCTAGTAACTCATTTTTTTCTGTTCTTAAAATAAACCAAAACAATAAAACATACAAGCAATAAATAATAGTCGAATGAGTCAGTTCTCCATGGAAAGACTGCCAAGGTAATACAAGTTGAAAGAGAGTAAGATAAAGAAAAGTGTGAGTAGTGACCTCATTTAACAGGAATAAACTGAAAATTATACATGGATATGCAGATAAACACGTTTCTGGACAAAATTACAAAAAAAAAACGACAATTTTTTTTTTAGTGGGAGTCTTTTTGTTTCATACTTTTTCTATATCACTACAATTTTCCTATTTTATTTTTTGGCTTTTTGAGTGGGTGTCTCACTCTGTTGCCCAGACTGGAGTGCAGTGGCACACTCACGGCCACCCCAGCAACAACCTGCTGGGCTCCAGCGATCTTTCCACCTCAGCCTTCTAAGTATCCAGAACTACAGGTGTGCTACCACACCGACTAATTTTTTATTTATTGTAGAGACAAGGTCTCGCCAAGTTGCCTGGGCTGGTCTCAAACCCACGGGCTCAGGCAATCCACTTGCCTTAACCTTCCAAAGTGCTGGCATTACAGACTGAGCCACTGAGCCCGGCCAATTCTCTAATTATAAAGAAAAAACATGCATAATGCATTTTTCCCTTGCATTCTATGTGTAAATAAACATAAAAACTACATTCTTTAAGAAAACTGAAGAGAGCTTTAGAGATTAAAAATTTTTTAAACAAAAACCATTATACCCAAGTCTAGACATTGTATAGTAGCTGCTTAACCAGTAAATCAAGCAGTCTTTTGTTGTCATATCTACAGGACATCAAACTCACTCTTAATTGCATAAATTTTACCTGGAAAAACCAGAGTTCAGATCTTCTGGTAATATTTTGCGAAGTATATTTTTTCACACCTATAATGAACGAAACCTGTTAAGTATGCAAATCTAATAGTTTCTGAATCAAACAGCAGATTTACAGATACCAACCTTTATTCTCTAAAAAAGCTCACAATCTCAATTTAATGAGATTTTTATTGTTTAGCTTCACTTTTTAAGTTAATGTTATTTTAAATCAGCACATCATGATTGTATATCTTTATGAAGTTACAATATGAGAATTGGATATATGTATGCAATGTGGAATGATTAAAAGCAAGTTAATCAGCATGACCATCACCCCACTTGAAGCTGCTGGTATAGAAAAGCAACTGAAATAATGCCACTAGACATTTAATTAAACCAAAAATAATCAAGTAAATCACATTGTTAAAATATTCCCAAAGCAATCCTTAAAACACTATTTGTGCAGGGCGCAGTGGCTCAAGTCTGAAATCCCAGCACTTTGGGAGACCGAGGCGAGAGGATTGCTTGAGCCTAGGGATTCAAGACCTGCCTGGGCAACTTGCTGAGACCTCATCTCTACAATATACCAAAAAATTAGCCAGGTGTGGTAGCGTGTGCCTGTAGTTTCGGCTACTTGGAAGGCTGAGGCGGAAAGATCTCTGGAGCCCAGCAGGTCGATGCTGGGGTGGCCATAAGCGTGCCTCTGCACTCCAGTCTGGGTGACAAAGTGAGACTCCAACTCAAAAAAAAAAAGAAAATGACAATAGTGGTTTCTGAATTAAGTTGTGAAATTTTTAAAAAGGATAATGCATTATTCCTTGATAAGGCTAACGTAGATATTAGCTATTATGTCACTGTCATCAACAGCATTTGCAAAGGTCCAGAGGAGAAAGAGTTAATGATATGGGGGGGGCAGACAATAAATGCTGTTAAAAAAAAAGGGGAAGAGGTAGGGAGGGAAGAGTAAGTAAGGAGCAGATCCTGAAAGCTCTATTAGCTGTGCTAATTCTGCAGTCACTAGCCACATATGGCTACTGAGCACTTGAAATGTGGTTAGTACAAATCAAGGTGTATTTTAACTGTAAAATACATCACAATCTTTTATATCAATTACATTGTGAAATATTTTGGACATATTGGTCTAAATGAAGCATATTAAAATTACAACAGCTGCTAGGCATGGTAGTTCACGCCTGTAATCCCAGAACTTTGGGAGGCCAAGGCAAGAGGACTGCTTGAGCCCACAGGTTCAAGACCAGCCCGGGCAACTTGGCAAGACCTCGTCTCTACAATAAAACAAAAAGAAAAAAATAGCCAAGCGTGGTGGTGCTCGCCTGTAGTTCCAACTACTCGGAAAGCTGAGATGGAAGGATCACCTGAGTCCAGCAGGTCAAGGCTGCGGTAGCCATGAGCATGCCACTGCACTCCAGCCTGGGCAACAGAATGAGACTTTGACTAAAAAACAAAAACAAAAAAGCCCAATTACAACAGCCCAAAAGGCAGATGCAACCCAAGTGATAATTGACAGATGAATGGATAAATAAAATATGGAATACACATACCATGGACTATTATTCAATCTTAAAAAGTAAATTCTGACACACGCCACAATATGGATGAGCCTTAAAGATCTCATACTAAGAGAAATAAGTCAATCACAAAAGGCCAAACTTATATGAAATCCACTTATATGAAATCCCTAGAATAGTCAAATTCAGAAACAAAGTAGAATGGTGATTGCCAGGGGCAGGGAGATGGGATTAAATGGGGACTTGTTCTTTAAATAAGACCATTGTTTAAATAAATAACTGGTACAGGGTTTCAGTTTTGCAAGATGAAGACTTCTGGAGCGGAATGGTGGTGATGGTTGCACAACAGTGTGAATGTACTTAATGCCACCAAACTGTACACTCAAAAATGGTTAAGGTATTATATTTTGGCCAGGTACAGTGGCTCAAGCCTATATCCCAGCACTTTGGGAGACTGAGGTGAGAAAACTGCCTGAGCCCACAGGTTCAAGACCAGTCCGGGCAACATGGTGAGACCTTGTCTCTACATTAAATCAAAAAATTAGCCAGGTGTGGTAGCGTGCACCTGTAGTTCTGGCTACTTGGAAAGCAAAGGTGGAAGGATCGCCAGAGCCCAGCAGGTCGACACTGGGGTGGACGTGAGCATGCCACTGCACTCCAACTTGAGCGACGGAGTGAGACTCCAACTCAAAAGAAAAAAGATAATATATCTCATGTTATGTGAGCTTTATCACAATAAAAAATCCACTTGTTCTTTATTATTTTAAGTGGATTCCAGGAAAAATTACATGTGGTTCACATTGTATTTCTACTGGACAGCATTGTTATATTAGTCATGGTAAAAACTTCAATGAGAAGTGTTCTGACAGTGTCACAAGATCTAGAACAGGAAGCCCTCATGTCAGAGTCGGCAAACTTCCTGTACAGAGCTAGATAGTAAATATTTTTGGTTCTGCCAGCCATATGGTCTGTACTAAAAGGAGCTATAGACAATACACAAGTGAATGGGCACACTGGACTTGAATTACAATTGTTAGGAAATATTCACTGTAAGCAACAACTCCTAAATTTACAGGAATCTTGTGAGTCAGTTTAATATTGATAACTTGAAATATGCTATGGTGAGAACATTTACATCACTGAAATCCAGCAAACACTAATCAGTGCTGTTTTTCCTGAAGTACTGGTTGATAAGCCAGTATTTTACCAGCATACCATTCATTATATAAAGAATTAACTTCAGCCGGGCTCGGTGGCTCAGCCTGTAATCCCAGCACTTTGGGAGGCTGAGGTGAGTGGATTGCCTGAGCCCGCGGGTTTGAGACCCGCCTGGGCAAGTGAGGCCTCATCTCTACAATAAATCAAAAAATTAGCCGGGTGTGGTAACGCGCACCTGTAATTCCAGCTACTTGGAAGGCTGAGGCGTAAGGATCACCGGAGCCCAGCAGGTTGAGGCTGCGGTGGCCGGGAGCGGCCACTGCACTCCAACCTGGGTGACAGAGTGAGACTCCAACTCAAAAAAAAAAAAAAAAAAAAAAAAAAATTAACTTCTATACATCCAACATTATATTTGCTGTGAACCATCTTTGAGAAAAATGGTTATTCAAATCTTTTTGTGTTCTGTGGTTCAGATGAGGATCTCCAGCGAAGTAAAAAAGGCTATTCTAGAAGACAGAAAAGCAAGAGTGAACATCATGAGACAGTCAAGAGTTGTGCTTTGAGTGGTGACCCAAGGGAGAGCAGTTTAAGCTATGAGCTTATGTGCACACTACAGCCAGCAAAGGTTCAACAGCTAGCAGTTAGTATTGAATATTGTACATATTATTGTACATCATGGACTAGATTCATTTGTAACCAATTTACTGACTCCTAGGCTCTGGTAACAACACAATAGTGAACAATCACCGTCCCTCTCTAAAAGAGAAGCATTAATTAACCACATAAATACATAATCTTGAATTGTGATGAATTAGGATTTTTAAAAAAAGGGTGCTGTGAGAAAATGCAACAGGTGAAAGCAATCTAGTCTAAATAGATACATCCTTGAGAGACTGACCTTTGCACTGAGATTTAAAGAATGAGTGGAAATGGGCAAAGAGTGGGAAGTTTTCCAGGTAACAAGAAAACTTTGTACAAAAGTGCTGAAACAGAGGGGAAAAATGTTAATAACAGGCCAAGGAACTAGAGAGTTAAGGTAGCAAGCCAAGTGAATAAGGAGGAAAGAAGGCATCAACAAAGAATGAAGGAGGCAGGAACCATACCACACAGGGCAACATCACCCTGTCACATATGCCAAGACCAATGAGGAGCCACTAGTTTTATGCAAAGGGTGACATGATCTGACTAACGTTTTTCAGAGATTACTCTGGGAATGAATGGCAGAGAAGTTACAGAAAAGTGAGGAGACTGACTACTACAGTTCCCAGGCAAGAAGCACTGACAACTCGCTCTTTTAAGTACCAACTTAATCTAATAAAAACTCCAACAGAAAGTTTTCCTCTCAGGATACCATTTTATAAATTCAAAACTCCAAAGAGTTTTGTTTATGTAGATTATATCTACTGATATTTATTATATTAGAAATTAAAGTAGAATAATCTCTAATATTAATTCATTTAAAAATAATAAATTCATTAAATCTTAATACATTCTTTTGAAATTATACATTCTTATGAAAAATAACATCTTCCCAGTAATAAGAGTAGCACTGTTTTAAATTTTTGGAAATCACTTTCATCTCATAATAGCAGCTGGGTCTTCAAATCTTTTGTGATAGCCCACTTTTTTTTTTTTTTGAGTTGGAGTATCACTCTGTCGCCCAGACTGGAGTACAGTGGCTGCTTCCGGCCACTGCAGCCTCAACCTGCTGGGCTCCGGCAATCCTTCCGCCTCAGCCTTCCAAGTAGCTGGAACTACAGGCACATGTTACCACACCCGACTAGTTTTTTGATTTATTGTAGAGATGAGGTCTCACCAAGTTGCCCGGGCAGGCACGAGCTCAAGCAATCCACTCACCTCAGCCTCCCAAGGCGCGGGATTACAGGCTGAGCCACTGAGCCCAGCTGATAGCCCACATCTTAAAGCCACTGACAAAGTGTATTGCTCGTTTTTTAAAGAATTAGACTGAAAAACATATCTCAGAATTATTACGAAAATAGTTTGACCTCATGGTCCCCTTAAAAGGGTATTGGGGATCTCCAGACCACATTGAGAACTACTGCTCAAATAATAAAAAGTAAATCTGTTTAGGTTTTCTGTACCCCCCTCGCACTGGAAACTCTCTCCTACACCTACACACACACACACACACACACACACACACACACACACAATATTATCAGCTGTGCTCATACCCATAATCCCAGCACTTTGGGAGGCCAAGGCAGGAGGACTGCTTAAACCCAGGAGCTCAAGATCAGCCTGGGCAACATAGCAAGACCTCGTCACTACAAAAAAAAAAAAAAAAAAATCAAACAATGATCAGGCGTGTTGGCACATGCCTGTAGTATCAGCTACTCGAGAGGCAGAGAAGGGAGGATCCCTCCAGCCCAGGAGTTTGAGGCTGTAGTGAGCTACGATTGTACCACTGCACTCCAGCCTGGGCAACATAGTGAGATTCCAACTCAAAAAAAGATAATAAAAAAAAATAAAAAAGACAGTAACAAGAGTTACTGAGAACGTGGTCATTGGAATCCTAATGCACTGCTGGTGCTGTACAATGGCAGCCACTTTGAAAAATAATTTGGCAGTTCATCAAAAAGTTAAAACACAGAGCTACCATATGACCCAGCAAGTCCACTCCTAGATATACACCCAAGGAAAATGAAAACATGTGCCCCCACAAAAATTTATACACAAATGTTCTTAGAGACATTAGTCTTAATAGCCGTCAAGTGGCAGAGAAATAAAATGTGATACCTATCCATATAATAGGATGTTATTCGGCAATAAAAAGTACTGACACGCTACAACAGGGAAAAACCTTGAAAAAACATGCTAAGTGAAAGAAGCCAGTCACAAAAGACCACGCACTCCATTTGTAACAAATGTCTAGAACAGATTAATCTATAGACAAAAAACAGATCAGTAAGTAGTTGCCTAGGGCTGGCAGGGATGGGGAGAAATGAAGGGCAATGCAACTGCTCAAGGGCCTAGGGTTTCTTTTGAGGATGATAAAAATGTTCTAAAATTGATCGTAGTGATAGATGGACAACCCTGTGAAAATATTACATCAATTACAGGCTCTAATGTTGATCTCAGGAACAATTTTGCCTCCGATATATCTTACAACACTGATGCAACCCAACCTTCTGGATAAGATGCTGTCCAGCAGAACTATAATACAAGCCATACAAGTAATTTTAAACTTTTAAGCAGCCATATTAAAAAAGTAAAAAGAAAAAAAGTCAAATTACTTTTACTAACATTTTATTTAACCCACTAAATGCAAAATATTATTTCAGCATGTAATACATGTGAAAATTATTAAGATACTTATTTTCTTCATACCAAATTTTCAAAATCTGGTGTATATTTTACACTTACAACACACCTCAATTCAGTCCAACTACATTTTAAGTACTCAATAGCCATATATGGCTGGTGGTATCAAAGTGAAAAATGCAGTCCTAGAGTCACATTACAGAATATGTTAATAATGTTTGTGATGATGACCTTAAGGCACTGCAATTTCTCTTAGCAAAAATAGGCTCTGAGTCAATACAACATTTAAATTATGCTTAAATATATTAATATCTTCCCAAGTTTCCACAACTTTTTCTAAAACCAGAGTATACACTGCCTGAACATTTCAAGTAAATGTATTTCAAAACTTTACCCTATAATCTAGAAGCTACAAGATCCCAAAACAAGTCAATTAGAAATTGTATGGACTGAGATGACCCACCCACTGTCTTATTATTGGCTTTTTCTATTTTTGCTATAGTCTTTACTTGTGTCAACTGAATCATAAGAGTACAACTATTGATGACAGATGAACTCAGCTTTTAATGTACTACCAGTACTGTTAATTACTTGATCTGAGTCTATCTATAAAATAAGCATGGTAGTACCTTCTTCCTGAATTTTTTGCTATAATTTAATGAAATGATACACATAAAGCGCCTAAAAAAAATAAGAAAGTAAGTTGTATGGAAACTCCCCTCCATTCTCTGTACTAATTTTAATGTCTCTCACCCATAAAACTCTCCATTCTTCTAGATGTTATCTGGCTTGTTCACACTTCGAAATCCTCAAAGCTGTTTCCAATAGCTATACAAGGACTTTATGCCACTGCACATTTATGTTGTTCTATCTGTTTACTCACATAAAGGTTGAGCAATCTCAATATGAAATCTGAACTACTCCAAAACCCAAAATTTAATATACTTTCATCCAAAGTTTAATATACTTTCATCCAATCAATTATTAGGACATGTTCATATAAACATCGTTTTAGTATAATGTGTTAATGAACCTACGTGATATAGAAATACTCATTGTAAGATATCTTAACTTAAGGAAAATAGAATTTGAGAGTCTTCAATAGTATCCTCCGTAGGTCTTTTGTTTACCCTCTGACCCTCCAAGATCAGGTAAGAATTTTCAGGATCAAATATTTCCCAATTTCTAACTGAACATGTTCAGTGGAATCTTAATGTCATTAAGTATTTTTACTAACAAATTTTAGTTTACAGCAAATAGTTTAAATGAAACCCTTTTTAAACATTTAAATTACAAAATGGCAGATCTTTTGTGTTTCAAGTAGAATTTTACAAAGAGGCCGGCCATCTGAAAAACTGCTTTTCTTATTATTGCACGTTCTCCAGAACCCAACTTGTCTTCAAGTTATTTAGTACAGTGGTAAGCTTCAACTTTTATTACGTTTTCTGCTTCAACAGAATGTAAGGATCAAAAATCTAAAAGTTAACTGCCTGAGCAGTTACTTCAGAAAGGCTTTAATTTTATCTATTAAACATTCACTTTGGCTATAGCATGGTAAAATAAAATTTTTCACAGAAGTTAGAATTTTAGTTTCACTATCACAAAAAGCAAAAAACATCCTCACAGCTGTCACATCATATACTGACCTAAATGAATTTTTTTCTACTTATAAAATATTAACTATTTCTAATCTTTTCCAATGAAATGCTGAAAGCAGCAAGGATGGCAGAGCCTGGACTAGGAATCCTTGAGACCTAAGGACTTTACAACTTAATAAGGCTATAAATTCACTATAAAAGCGAAAACTTTTAAAAGATAGACAATATCAAATTGTCAGGGATGTGGAGCCACAGGAACTCCCAAACATCACTGGTGGGTTCTACAGTGGTATAAGCATTTTTTTAAAATGAACTTTCTTATAAAACTAAGACATACAGCCGCCCTATGACCTAGTCACTTCACTGCTAAGTATCACCATGAAACCAGGAGAGATCAAAGAATATGTCCACTAAAAGACTTATACAAGACTGTTCATAATAACTGAAAACAGCCCAGGTGACCCTGAACGGTGAATAAATGATATAATCACACAGTGAAAAACTACACAACAACAACAAAAAACAAATGATGTACACAACAAAGAGGAATCTCAAAAACATCACGCTGCGTAGAAAAACAGCCTTACCCAGAAGAGTACAACCAGTACTATAGAATCCCACTTATAAAACCTTCTAAAACAGGCAACACTCATTGTGTTACAAGTGCCTACAGTATTCAATACGGTAACATGCTGTACAGGTTTGTGTAGTCTAGGAGTAATAGGCTACGCTATATACACAGAGCCTAGATGTAGAGCAGGCCATAGCGTTTGAACTTGTGTATGTTAGCAGTGATGTTTGCACAATAATAATGCATTTCTCAGAATGTGTTCCCCACCATTAATCCATGACTGTAGTCTTTTGAGTGAAGGGAAAAAAATTAACTTATGAATACAAAATAATAAAAAGATGAATAAAAAATAAAACATGTTAAAAACTAACTAATGGTTTTAAAAAAGCAAAACAGTGGCTGACGGAGGGAAGAGTGATTGACTTGACCAGGAAAAGTTTCTTAACTTTCTGGTCAATTCTAATGTTCTATATCTTGATAAGAACTTGGGATACAAGTGTAAGCATTTGTGAAAACTTATGGAATGGCAACCATGTGCATTTCACTTCATGTCAAAATTTATCTTTAAAAAAATGTTAAAAAGTTGAATCCAGATTAATAACATGCACACTGCTGAAGTAACACTGGTATCATGTAATGATATCTGCAACTTACTTTGAAATGCTTCCAAAAAATAAAATGTGCTTAAGAATAAATACAGAAAAATGCTAATTGTCGATGGGTGTTCATTGTTCAATTCTTCAACTTTTCTGTACGTTGGAAAATATAAAATGTTAAGGAAAATTTTTACAAGAGCACTGAGAGACAAAAGTGGTAATTCAGTTGGTGGTAAAAATTCTTTTCATCTGGTGTTACACACCCCATTGCTTCCCAAAACACACCACCTTTGGAACTAGATAAACCAATACTCCAATCACTTACTGTCCTTGGGGAAACGTTTAGATACATTTCACGAGTTGTTTCCGCTCATAAACTTGTATTTTTCGAGATCGCCAGACGGATCAATTTAATCATCGTGGAAAATAGAATGTATTCAAAAACAAACTACAACAACTTGCATAATTCCACCAACATTCTTAATTAACTCCAAAATTTGGATTCCCGAACAGACTTTAAGGCGTGAGTCACTTGGCAATATTCTCCACTAACTCCAATTTTGATTCATCTTATTCGGTTGCAACCGCTAACACCAACGTCGCCACCGTGCCTCTAAAAACAACCAAACAAAAACCTACCCAATGACTGCCATCTAAGAGCAGATAAACACACTAAAAAGGAAACGGTAAGTCACCAATGAATGAAAGTCATTCACTTTTCTCCCCAAGCCTGGCACTAAAGATGTGGCCGAAAACAGTTTCTACGTCATAGTTAATCGAAAAAAAAAAAGAAAAAAAAAAAAGATCGGAAGGTGGGAAAGATTTCAGCAGCCGAGACGCAGAACCAAAGGTGCACGTGCTCCTCGCCCCGAAACCCACCTTCCCCCGCAGGCAGCTGAGACAATGCGCCCCCCCCGAAATTCACGGAACAAAACCGCAGCTGAGCTGGAGCAGGCCTCGCCCCCGCCCAGCCTCCACGCCACCCGGAGCCAGCGGCGGGTCCCCTTCCTTTGTGAGGCGCCGGAGGGGAGGCGGCTGAGGGCGGCGGGCTGGGGGAGGCGGCCGGGGTCCCGGACGCCGGAGGGGGCAGGCCGGAGCGAAGCGGCGTCGGGGCGTCCCGCGGACAGGCCGCGCGGCCGCGCCGCGACCCTCGGCGGCGGCCCCGGAGCAGACCCACGGACTCGGGCGTGAGCGAACGCGGGGCGAGCCTCGGGAGCAGCGCCGAGGGCGCCTGCGGGCGCCACCCCGCTCCGGCGCCGCTCCTCGCCGTCTCCGGCGGCGGGCGGAGGTCCTGCCGCCGCCGCCGCCGCCGCCGCCGGGCCCCGGGCCGCCTCACCTGCTGGACGGAGCTGTTCTCGGGCACGGCGAACTCCTCCTTCTCCTTCGGGGTCTTCACGGTGACTTTCATGATCTTGGGCTCCGCGGAGGCCGCGGCCGCGGGGGCGCCGGCGCCTTCGGCCGCGGCGGCGCCGTCCTGGGAGCCCGCGGGGCCGCCGCTTTCACCACTCTCGGCCATGGCGGCGGCGGCGGTGACTCAGGCGAGCAGGAGGGAGCGGGCGGGCGAGGAGGAGCCAGCCGACGCCAGAGCCGGCCGGCTGGGCCGCGGAGAAGGCGGGGCGCGCCGCCTCGGCGGCCGCGGGCGCAGGGCCGCCCCGGCGGGCGCGGGGCCGCGGGCTCGGCGTGGGCTCCGGCGCAGGCCCGGGTCGGGCGCTCGGCAGCCGCCGTGTGCTCAGGCGCCGCTCGTTCGCAGCGACATCCGCAGCCGCCGCCGCCGCCGCTTCCTCTTCCCCGCCCCTCCCCCCACGTCCCTCGGCCGGCGCCGCGCGGGGCACGCCGGGTAACGCGGCCGGCGGCGTCGCCGAGTCATCCCCGGCCGGCGCCGCCGTGAGCCCCGGCGGCGTCCGTCTTCCTCTCCCGCGCCGCTGCCCAGCGCGCGGGCGCGTGCGGCGGGAAGGACTGGAAGCGAAGTGGGGCGGGATAGGCCGGTTCTTTCCCCCCCCCCACCCTTTTCACCAAAAAACAATTCACGGTTTCCGAGCAGCACCGTCACGGCGCGGCGGGATGACGTCACGGCTAGCGAAATTACTAGAAAGGGGCTCGACCACTGGCGCCGCGGCCGGGAAGGCGCATGCGCGCTCGCGGTCCAGGGCGCCTCCCCGCCTCCCCGCTTCGCTGCCGGCGGGGCCGAGCTCACCTTTCCGGGTCGCGGCGGTGGCCGAGCGTGGCCTCCGCCTCTTCGGCGTGCGGCACGGGGCGGAGGGTCTGGGGGAAAACTAGCAGCGAGGTGCTTTGTTGTTATTTCAACACGGTTCGTCTTTGAGCTCCAGGCGGGCTAAACTCGCTCTCACCGCCCCGAGCGCGGCAGTTGGAAGATAAGTCAATGGAGGAAAGGTCCTCGTCGTGACGAAGGGCGAGTGGAACAGACGCCTCCAACTGCCCTGCGCAATCCCGCGGAGGCCTCGCTGCCTGGCCGGAGGTTACCGCCCTGGGTCAGCAGGGTTTGGCGGGACGATCGGGCAACCTGTGCTGACGGTGGCCTCCGCTGCCTGGGGGCAGCCCTGCGCGAGCGCCCCCGGTTCGCTGTGAGCTGTGTCTCCTAACGTGCTGTTTCAGACTGCAGGTGGCATTAAGGGCTTTTTGTAAAATTGAAGATGTGGGGTACAGTTCAGGGTTAAGTATGCAAATGTTCATTATGCGGGTACCCCTGTTGATGAGGTGTGGGGGCGCCGGGTGAGCCCCCGGCTGGGGGGGGGGGGGGGGGGGGG
>CAUYQG010118276.1:0-38141 GCA_963574415.1 Tarsius wallacei | reverse complement strand
CTACCTGTAATCCCGCACCTTGGGAGGCTGAGGTGAGTGGATTGCCTGAGCCTGCGGGTTCGAGACCTGCCTGGGCAACTTGATGAGACCTCATCTCTACAATAAATAAAAAAAAAATTAGCCGGGTATGGTAGCACACGCCTGTAGTTCCAGCTACTTGGAAGACTGAGGCGGAAGGTTCGCCGGAGCCCAGCAGGTTGAGGCTGTGGTGGCCGGAAGAGGCCACTGCACTCCAGTCTGGGTGACAGAGTGACACTCCAACTCAAAACAAACAAACAAACAAACAAGCATTCCACAGACTGTGAAGGTTGGAAGGGATCAGGCTGATGTTAGTCCTGTCTTTATGAAATTAAAGAAGGAAGGTGAGATCTGATTGCCATAGTCAGGACAATCCACAAGATGGAGTTATTTTACACTGGTAAAACATCTCCAAAATGAACACTTGATTTGAGTGAACTATACTGTTTTCAGCAAGATAAAGTTCAAAGTATGAGCACATGGTTTATCACATTAAAAGGTGTAACAAGAAAACCACACGAGAGCTACTGATTTGATGACCTGTTAATCATTCCAGATTTTATCTGTTTATTTTGCCAACCCTGTAGGTTGAAAATTTCCTCTTTAAAACTAAATACGTTCCTTTCTTGATGCCACATTTCCAGGAGCTAGAAATGAGAAAAGTCCAATGAACTTTCTTTACAAAAGCAGAACTCTTTTCAAAAAAGTAAAAGGAAGAAACGACAAAAAATGTTTCCCCATTATAGTCCTCTTTGATACCTAGAACTTAATATAGTGATTGGCACATAGTAGGTGCATACTATGTTTGTAGTTGAACAAGATTGCTTCCATGGGAAGATGTAGGCTAGAAATAGTGCTGTATAGGAAATAATTTGTGTATTCGCCTCTATGCAGAGTCCTTGCTGTTTAGTAGGCTTGTATTATGGTTCTGTTTTTAAAAATCATACATCAATATACATTCCCCAAAAAATCCTTTTCCAAAATTGTAATGTTCTAAAAATGTGGGTTGACAGCACATTTAATGTACATAGGTTTTTGTAAGAAAGTTTATTTTTTTGCCACAGGTAGCTAGTAATAAATAGATAAGTAGGTGATTATTGGATTTTGGGGGAGGATTTGTTCTCTGTTAATGAATTAAGCTTTATTTTCTCTCTCTCTCTCTCATTCTCTCCTCTAACTTTCTAAATAAAATACATTTTCCCATCTAAAAAAAAAATTAAGCTTTATAGCCCTGTGTATTTTTTTTACAAAACAGAGGTTTAAAGGTGTTTGACAAATAATTTCCCTTCTTTTTTCCATTTTATACAAAGGTAGTGAAGGTTACCTGCATTCTTTCTAAACACATAGCTAAAAATATCTAAAATGTATGCTTATTAATAATGCAAACCTAGCTTTTTGGTTTGAGTAATAAAGAACTGATTGAGCCCCCCCCCGTGGGGGGCCAGCTGCACCTTTCCCTATCCTGCTGAGCTGCTGCTGTGCCTGCTATTCTTCTCCTTTCCACCAAGAGCTGCCACCTTCCTACCATGACTATGAAGACCCCATGGACCCTGTGACTACTACACACACTTCTATACCTTGGACACTGACGCCACAACTGCAGAGTGTACCTGTATCCTGGTTTAGGAACTGTGGTAGTTCTGCATGCCCCCAAGCCTTGGACCCTGGCTCAGCAACTGCTTAGTACCCTTTGTGCTTTGCACACTGGCAGCACCAAGTGGTAAGTGCACTTGGTCCCTGACCTAGGTGCCGCTACCATTACTAAGGATCCCCTTGGTCATAACTTTCCCCAAGAAGGAAAGGTAGAACAGCCATTGCCATCAATGACACCAAGAGCTCTTGTCACTGTCACATACACCTACAGCCTTGGGTGCTAAGGACTCTCATGATGTTTAAATGCTGACCTAGCTGATGAAACTCTATGGAGATAACCTGCTGCACCTTCTGGAAGCCAGAATTACTACTGACAACTCTCTTTCCCCCCAGAGCCACCACATCCTACCCATTAGGCGTTCTTACACCCATCCTTTGGTGACGATCTTTTTGTTGAAGCCAGTCCATAAAGACTGAAAGGGAAGACTATTTCCTCAAGTGTACAGATGTCAATGCCCAGCTACAAAAAACATGAAAAAATTAAGTAAACATGATATCACCAAAGGAACATACTTTTCCAGCATCTAACTGGAAAGAAATGGCTGATAAGGAACTGCCTGACAAAGAGTTCCAATTGATTCTTTTAAGGAAATGAAGTTAGCTGAAGGAAACAGGTAGAAAACTAAACGAATCAGGAAAATAATACCTAAAAAAAGAAGTTTACCAAAGATACAGAACACACACACACACATATATATATGTGTTAATCAACTATATATATCCAAATTGAAATTCTGGTGCCAGATAATACAATGAATGAAATGAAAAAAAGCAATAGAGAATGTCAGCAACAGACTTACTCAAGCAGAAGAAAGAATTTAAAAATTTGAAGACAAGTTTTTTGAAATTATCTAGAGAAGAAAAAAGAAAAAAGGAATGAAGAAGTCTTATGGGATATATGGGACATTGTCAAGAAAACTGAAATATGCAATATGAGAGTTCAAGAAGGAAAAGAGGTAGAGAAAGAGGCAGAAAGCTTATTTATGTAATGTCTGAAAATTTCTCAAATCTTGAGAGGGAAGTGGGCATTTATGAAAACTCAAAGAAAACTGTGCTGAGACACATTGTAATCAAATTAACAAATCAAAAACAGAATTTTGAAAGCAACAAGAGAAAAGCAACTCATCACATGCAAGGCAATCTCCATAATACTTAGTTTTTTAAATTTTTTTCTAGAAGAGTTGCAGGTCAAGAGATAGTGGGACAATGTATTCAAAGTACTGAAAGAAAAAACCTGTCAATCAAGAATATTGTACTTTGTAAAATTATTCTTTAAAAATGAAGTTGTCTGTTCCTAGAGAAACAAAAACTGAGGAAGTTTGTCACCCCTAGACCTGCTTTACAAGAAATGCCTGAGGGAATTTTTCATATTGAAAACACGCTAAACAACAACAAAAACATGAAAGCATGAATATAACAGGTGAAACTAAATATGTGAACATGTACAAATTAATGTGACACTGTAAAGGTGGTGCATAAATTACTTTTAATACTAACATGAAAGTTAGCAGATAATTTGTTAATGGATACACAATATAAGAAGAAACAAACTCTGACTACAATAACACGAAGTATGTGTATAGGGTAGTATGGTATAGTTTTCTTTGTATAGCATTGAAGTTAAGTTGTTGTCAACTTAAAATGGAAGGTTACAATAGAGACACAAAATATAAAGATAAAAAAACAGAGCAAGTCACTACAAAAAAATCTTAGAAAAACAAAGGAATGTGGCAAAAGACTAAAAAAGGGACAAAATGACAGCAAGACAAACAGAAAACGACTAACAAAATGTCAATAGTGTATCCTCAACAACAATTACCTTAAATGTGAATGGATTAAACTCACTAAGCAAAAGACATAGAGTGGCTGAATGGATAAAAAACAAGATCCAGTGATATGTTGTCTATGAGAGACTCAGTTTAAAGACACACATAGAGTGAAGGTGAAGGAATGTAAAGTGGCATTTCATGCAAATAAACAAAAGATTGCAATGGTGGCTGTAATTATATCAGTCAAAATGGACATTGAGACTAAAACTCTCTCCAGAGGCAAAGAAGGTCCTTGTTTAATTGATAAAAGTCAATTCAACAAGAAGATGTAACAATTATTGCTATACACACACAACATCAGAACAGCTTAAACAGAGCATCAGAGCAGCAAACACTGATAGATCAGAAGGCAGAAATTGACAGCACCATAATAATACTCAGGGACTTCAGTACCATACTTATAATAATAGTTGGGACATTCAGATAGAATATCAATAAGGAAATAGCTGGGTTAAATAGCACCATAGAGCAAAAGGGTCCTAACTGATGTATACAGAACTTTTCACTCAACGGCAGAAGAATGCACATTCTTCTCAAGCACACACTGAACATTCTCCAAGATAGATTACATATTAGATCACAAAACAAGTTTTACCAAATTTAAGAAAATAAAAATCATTTTTTTCTGACCAAAATACAATGAAAGTAGAAATCAGATACAAAAAGATAATGGAAAAAATTCACAAATCCATAGAAACTAAACACCACACTGTTGAGCAAACATTGGGTCAAGGGAAAAATTAAAATGGAGTTTCAAAAGTATCTCAGAACCATGAAAATGAGAACATAACATACCAAAACCATGGGATGCAGCAAAAGCAGTAATAAGAGGGAAGTTTATAGTGATAAATTCCTATATTGAAAAAGAAGGACGGGTGCAGTGGCTCAAACCTGTGATCCCAGCACTTCTGGAGGCCGAGGTGAGAGGATTGCTTGAGCCCACGGGTTCTAGACCAACCTGGGCAAGTTGGTGAGACCTTAACTCTACAATATATCAAAAAAATTAGCTGGGCATGGTAGCGCGTGCCTGAAGTTCTGGCTACCTGGAAGGCTGAGGCAGAAGGATTGCTTGAGCCCAGCAGGTCGACACTGGGGTGGCCGTGAGCATGCCACTGCACTCCAGCCTGGGCAACCGAGTGAGACTCTAATTCAAAAAAGAAAAAGAAAAGAAAAAGAAGAGAGTTCTGAAATAAACAAGCACAAAATCTTTACACCTCAGGGAGCTATAGAAACAAGAATAAACTAAACAACCTAACGTTATCATAAGAAAGACAACAATAAAAAATTTTAAAAAAGAAGAAATAGATGACTAATAGTTTACACTGTACACCTGCTAAAGATCATGATAATAGCAATTTAGAAGCATATCAGCAAAATTTGCTTGTGTGCTGAATCAATCAAAATATTGTTCCCAGTTTCCCTCTAATGGTTTTACTAAAGCAATTTAAATGTACTGCCATCAGCCATTCATCTTTGATACTTTCTTCCTTGAAACTACAAAAGAATTTTAAATTTAGGTGTGGGCAGAGATGTATGGAGTCACATACATAGAAATTTGTTCTTATTTTCATAAAGCATTTTTATTAACCTTGGGGAAAAAAAAGAAATAGAGAACAACAATAACAAAAAAGAAATGACTGAAAGTGAAGTTTTTTTTTGAAAAGATAAATAAAATTTAAACCCCTTTAGATGGACTAAGAAAAAAAGTGAGGAAATTCAAATATTCATAGTGAGAAATGAAAGAGGAAAAATTACAAATAGATTCTTCAGAAATAAGAATTTTTAAGAACAATTATGTGCCAACAAACTAGATGATGTAAAGAGGTGGATAAATACTGCAAAACTTTCAAACTACCAAAACTTCTTCAGGAAGAAATAGAAAGCCTGACAAGAGCAATGACAAATAGAGAGATTGCATTAGTAATCAAAAATCTCCCAATAAAGAAAAGTCCAGAACCTGATGCCTTCATGAATGAATCTTATCAAACATTTAAAGAAGAATTAATATCAGTCCTTTTTAAACTCTTCCAAAACAATAAAAAAGAAGAGAGAACACTTCTAAACTCATTTTATGAGGCCAGCATCACTCTGATATAAAAACGAGGTAAATGTGCTACAAGAAAAGAAAAAAAATAGACTAATTTTCCTGATGCACATGGATGCAAAAATCCTTAATAAAATGCCAAGAAACCTAATTCAACAGACTGAGTGGCATTATCCAAGTTATACAATTATTGTTTTACATATAGGAAATCAACCAATGTGACATACCACATTAACTGAAGGAAGGACAAAAAGCACATGATCATCTCAATCGATGCAGAAATATCAATTGACAACATCCAATGCCCATTTATGATGAAAATTGTCAATAAATAGTTATAGAAGGATCGTACTTCAACATAACGAAGATTATATGGAAAGCTCACAGTTAACATCATAATAAATGGGGAATATTGAAAACTTTTCCTCTGAGAACAAGACAAAAATGCCTACTCTCGTCACATTCCAGAACAAGACAGAGATGCCTATCCTGCTCATGTCTTCTCAACATGGTATTGGAAATTCTAGCCAGAGCAGTTAGGTAACAAAAAGAAGGAAGAGAAGAATAAAAATAGTCTGTTTGCAGACAACATGATCATATACCTAGAAAGCCCTAAGGAATGAATAAGAAAACCCGTTAGAACTAACACGTGAATTCAGTAAGGTTGAAGAATACAAAAGCAATCACACAAAATTAATTAATTTTGTGTTTCTATTTACAAGCAATCAACTATTTGAAAAGAAAATTAAGAAAAAAATCTCATTTTCTGTGTCAACAAGAAGAATAGAATACTTAGGAGTGAACTTAACCAGAGACAAAAGACTTACACACTAAACATTATAAAACATCAATGAAAGAAATTAAAGAAGATAGATAAATGGAAGATATGCTGTGGAATAATTAATGTCATTAAAATGTCATTACTACACAAAGTGACCTACAGATTTAATGCAATTTCTATCAAAATCCCAATGGAATTATTTACAGAAAAAAAAATTATTTAGAAAAAATACTAAAATTCATGTGAAATCATAAAAGATTCTGAGTAGTGAAAGCAACTTTGAGCAAGAAGAACAAACCTGCAGGCATCACACTACTTAATTTCAAATTACATCGCAAAGCTACAGTAATCAAAACAGTTTGGTACAGGCATAAAAATGGACATATAGATCAGTGGAACAGAGAAAAGAGCATAGTCATGAACCGATGAACATACAGTCAACTGGTTTTTAACAAAGTTTCCAAGAATACACGTGGAAAAGATAGCCTCTTCAATAAATGATATTGCAAAAACCAGATATCCACATGCAGAATAATGAAATTGATCCTTATCTTACACTGTGTGCGAAATTCAGTTCACATGTATTAGAGTCTTAAATCTAAGTCTTGACACTGTCAAACTTCTACAAGAAAACAGGGAAAGCTTCATGAATTTGGTCTGGGCAGTACATTTTTGGATATGAAAGCAAAGGCGCAGGTAACAAAAGCAAAGCAGAAACAGACAAGTAAGTTTGCATCAAATTGAAAAGCTTCTGTGCAGAAGGAAGCAACAGAGTAAAGAGACATTCTATGGAATGGAAGAAAATAGTTGCAAACTGTATATCCTGTGAGGGGTATCCACAATATATAAGGAACTCAAGCAATTCAATAGCAAAAGACCAAATAACCTTTTTAGAAAATGAACCAAAGATTTGAACAGATACTACTCAAAAACAGACAACAAATGGCCAATAGGCCTATGAAAAGGTATTCCACATCACTCATCATCAGAGAGGCGCAAATCAAAACCACAGTGAGATATCACATTACCCCTGTTAGAATGGCTAGTATGAGACAGATGAAAGATAAGTGTTGTTGAGATGCAGAGCAAAGGGAACCTTTGTACACTATTGATGGGAATGTAAATGGTGCAGCTCTTAGGAAGAAAAACAGTATGGAGGCTCCTCAAATAACTAAAAACTAAACATAGAATCATATGATCTAGCAATCCTACTTCTAGAAATAGATACTTTAGTCCCTCCATATTTATGTGGATACCTAAAATCTCAGATGGAACCATACCTTGTATCTAAATTTTTTTCCTGTACATACATACATACCTATGATTAAGCTAATTTATAAATTATGTACAATAAGAGATTATCAACAACAACTAATAATAAAGTAGAACATTGGGGACGGGGAGACACTTCCTATCAAAAAGGGTGCCTGAACGAGGCATATTTGTACACCTAACCCTTAAATATACCCCACAATATCATAATAAAAAATATTGATTAAAAAAAAGTAGAACATTTATAACTATATATTGAATAAAGGTTATGTGAATTTGGTCTCTGTCTCTCTCTCTCTCTGTCTCTGAATATCTTACTGTGCCATGCTTACCATTCTATTTGCAATGGTGGGGACTGAAAAAATGCCTCCATGATGAGATGAAGTGAGGTGAATGTTGTAGCCACTGTGATGTAGTGTTAGGCTACTATTGACTTTCTGATTATACCTCAGAAGGGAGATGATCTGCATCAGCTGATCCTGGATCTTTGAGCCATGATGCTATCAGTGGCTGAACGTCCGGAGCAGATGACATTGAAGACTAGCAGGTGGTCAGCATGTCCAGTGAAAACATGCTGAACAAAGGGATAACTCATGTGCCAGGCATGGCAGAGCCAGACACATGAGATTTCATAGCACTATTTAAAATGGCAAACAATTTTTAAATTTAAGAATGATCTATTTCTGGATTTTTTAAATTTAACATTTTTGGATTGCAGTTGGCTGCAGGTAACTGAAACCATGGAAAGTGAAACCACAGATAAGTTGGGGGGGGGACTACTGTATAAAGGAAATAATATAACTGTCTCAAAGGGATATCTGGACTGTCACATGCATTGCAGCATTATTCTCAATAAATGAGGTGAGGAAACAAGTGTTTGTCAATGTATGAATGGATAAAGAATCTATGATATATACATATAGAATAGAATATTTTTCAGCTTTTTGAATTAAATTTTATTTTATTATAGAGATATGGGGTACAAGGAAGGATCAACTACACAAGTAGGCTGATGCAGGTCACTTTTTAAAAAAAGACATTTCTGCCATTTGTGACAACTTGGTTGAAGCTGGAGGACCCTGTGCTAAGTAAAATAAGCCAGACACAGAAAGACAAATATTGCATGATCTCATTATATGGGGAGTCTACAAAAGTGAAACACATAGAAACCGAGAGTAGAAAAGGAGTTACCAGGGGTTGGAACGTGGACAAAACAGGGAGATATTAATTAATAAAAAAGTACAGACTTTCATTTATAAGATAAACAAGTTCTGGAGACTTGGGTTCTGGTGGCTATACTTGTTACATTTTATTATATACTAGAAATTTGCAAACAGGATAGATTTTAGGTGTTCTCACCACAGAAGAAAAAAGAAAAAACATTGATGATCACCTGAGGTGGTAGATATGACAATTAGCTTGTGGTGATAATTGTATAATATATGTCTTTCAAATCATCAAATTTTATACCTTACACATAGATAATAGTTGTCAATTATAAATAAGAAATCTTAAATAAAATAATCTCTGTCTTAAAAAATAAGATTAGCCTAACTAAAATGTGAACCATCCAGAGAGCAGGTGGAAATGTTGGAAGACCAGTTAGAAGGCCCTATAGGGAGTGCATCTGCGAGACATCCATCGTTTGGGTTAGGGTAGAAGTGGTGAAAGTTGTCAGCAGTGGGTTGTCTGAGACACCTCCAAAATATTTTAAAAAACTGATGGTGTGACAAATGCCAGTATTTCACCTAGATTTGAACATTAGAAAAGTAAATCTGGATACAAAATGTGAAACTGTTCAATCTAGAAATAAGTCATTATAATCCAGGAACCAATAAAGTACAAATGGTAGGGTAATCAGAAATAAAGTCTACTTTCCACAGAGGAGTCCCTATTCTGAGCAATTTCACTTGTCCAAGGGACAGTACTTGCCAACCATGAAAATGCAACTCTTGTGTATTAAATATATTTAATGTACAATATTAAATCAAGACTGCAAAGCATAGGGGCTAAAGGGCATATTTGTAATTCAGTAAAACCTTGGTTTATTAGTCTTTTTTTTTTTTTTTTTGAGTTGGAGTCTCACTCTGTCGCCCAGACTGGAGTGCAGTGGCTGCTCCTAGCCACTGCAGCCTCGACCTGCTGGGCTCCGGCGATCCTTCCTCCTCAGCCTTCCAAGTAGCTGGAACTAAAGGCGTGTGCTACCACGCCCGGCTAATTTTTTGATTTATTGTAGAGATGAGGTCTCACCAAGTTGCCCAGGTGGGTCTCGAACCCGCGGGCTCATGCAATCCACTCACCTCAGCCTCCCAAGGAGTGGGATTACAGGCTGAGCCACCGAGCCCGGCAGTTTATTAGTCTTAGTTAAAAAAAAACTTAGTAAGTTAACTTTTCTGGTTCTTATAATATGCAGAGATATTTATGCACTCATATACAAAGTGCGTAAGATTTAGGCAGTTATTTATATTTTTTTTCTCCATTTTGAACATGGTCAATAAAATAGGTAAGAAAAGGGCAAAACCTTTTATTTCTTCAAATCAAACTTTATAAACTTATCAGAATCCTTACTATGTCTAGCAAGACATCACATTTTATGTCTTAAATATATACAGTATTTGTCAATTATAAATAAGACATCTTGAATAAAATTATCTTTAAATAGGCTTAAAATGTTTTCAAATTGCAAACATGATAATGCTTATTTTGAATATTAAACTCTTTTAGCAGAGCAGAGAGAATATGGTTATATTTGATCATAGCTACTCCCTTTTTTCTGCCATCATTTTATCAACTAATTACCAGGTTCATTCAGTTCTGTGCTTGTCAGCATATAGAACCTGACTTTATACTCATCTGCTTTGGTGTATAGTAAAGGCAATAAATACAACATTGATTATGTAGGAGAAAAGTATTGTTAATAAGAGAATAGAGTCACTGCTCTATATAAGACTTCACACACAGTAGATCAAAAAACCAGAGGTGATAGTTACAGAGTGATAATAACTGATTGCCTAGTTATGTTGGGGAGGGCAAATGGAGATTGCATCAGTCTCAGCAGTAGCTATTAAAATTTTGCTTTACTGGTTGGTTCTGTGACTCTCTTCTTTACTCTCATCTAATGAGTTCTTCTTGGCTCCAAGCCACCTCTTAAGAAGGTTGTTGATTCTTGTGAAGTCAGATTATTTGCTGCAAATTTTTAAAGAAATATTTTAACACAGGCATCATTTTTTTTTCTTAAGGGAGAAGAAAATCCATGTTAGCTTTTTTCCCCCTTCCCTTGTTGTCTTCTATCTGCTTATTTTTCTGAACATTGAGCCAGTATAATTTTATTAATGTGCATTTTTATGATGAGTCATGTTTTCTGTGATGAGTCATGTTTCTTCCTTCCCTTCTTTTTTCTCTCTCTCTTTTTCTTTTCTTTTCTTTTTGTAGCGATGGGGCCTCACTTTGTTGCCCAGCCTGGCCTAGAACCCCTGTCCTCAAGTGATCCACGTGCCTTGGCCTTTTTCATAGAAAAAGGGGCATCGTTTTCATCAAATTCAATCAATAATCAACAGTTGAGTACTATTTGCAAGGCTGTCTTTTGCCCTTCCACCTTTTTAAACAAATGTTTTTAGAGAGAGAATAAGGAAATGATGGAGCAGATGGGTGGAAAGGATCAGAGAGTAGGGGTGGGGTCTTCCATCCAAACTGGCTTCCACCTGTTCTCAACAGTGCATTGACTCTCAGATGCCTGGACTCTTCCCTTGATAATAGAGGGAATAGAGTCATAGCATTTGGCACTTTTTGTCCTTTCATCTGATAATACGATCTGTTTTGGAGAAGCTTTTTTTCCTCTTATATTTGATTCAGCTTCTTGTTATCAGACATCTGCCTATTTGGAAAGTTGATTTTTGTCTGGTCTTTGGTTTTCCTCTCTGTTATTTTTCTTTTTTTAGAATGAATTTCACTCTGTTGCCCATGCTGGAGTGCAGTGGCACAATCTTGGGTCACTAGAACCTCGAACTCCTAGGTTCAAGTAATTCTTCCATTTCAGCCTCCAAAGTAGCTAGGACTACGGATGTGTGCCACCACACCTAGTTAATCCTTCCTTCCTTCCTTCCTTCCTTCCTTCCTTCCTTCCTTCCTTCCTCCCTCCCTCCCCTCCTTCCCTCCTTCCCTCCTTCCCCCTTTTCTTCTCTCTCTCTTTTTTCTTTTCTTTTCTCTTTGTAGCGATGGGGTCTCATTTTGTTGCCCAGCCTGGCTTAGAACTCCTGTCCTCAAGTGATCCACTTGCCTTGGCCTCCCGAAGTATTGGGATCACAGGTGTGAGCCACCACACCAGCTTGGTTCTCTTGAAGCACTCTAAAAATAGAATGTGTGCAAAGCACTGGATTAGTTTTAGAGTGCTGTTGCTTCAGAGAGTTGGAGAGCTGGATTGCCAGTTGTCTTTATGAAATAAACATAGAACTTCTGATTCAAAGACTTTTAATTTTAAATGAGAGTCCGATAGACTTCTGTGTACTGCACTGAGCAGAGATTTAAGTAAAGTGTATAAACATCCAAATGTGATAGTTTAACAAAGGTGGTCTGAGAACTTACTGCAATTATGAAAATGCATTTGGGTTTGAAGTAAATTAGAACTGGATAAAACCCTTCTTTGCCATCTAGAAACTGTTAAATTGGGCAAGCTTAATTGATTTCTGTAGGTCATAGTTTCCTCATTTATAAAACATAACTAATACTTGCTGTAGATGTCTTTTGGCATGGCTTAACTAAGAGAACACGTGTGGGTCTCCTACTATGTATAATGCTTGCATGAAGGAGCATGCTAGTTTTTTGAGGTTTTTTTTGAGTTGGAGTTTCACTCTTGTCACCCAGGCCGGAGTGCAGTGGCACACTCATGATCACCACAGCCTCGACCTGCTGGGCTTAGGTGATCCTTCCGCCTCAGCCTTACAAGTAACTGGAACTGCAGATGTACACCACCATGCCTGGCTAGTTTTTGTGTTTTATTGTAGAGATGAGGTCTCATCAATTTGTCCAGGCTGGTCTCGAACCCCCAGGCCCAGGCAGTCCTCTCGCCTGGGCTTCCCAGAGTGCTGGGATTACAGACTGAGCCACTGTGCCTGGCCTAGGTTGTTGTCTTAGAGCAGTTTGGTTGCTATAACAAAACACCTTAAATGGAATAATTCATACACAACAGAATTTATTGTTCATAGTTCTGGAGACTAGACAATCCATGATCAAGGTGCTGGCAGGTTCAGTGTTCAGTGAGAGCTCATCCTCTGCTTCAAAGATAGCACTTTCTTGCTGCAACCTCTCAGGGTGAAAGGGGCAGATAGACTCCCTCAAGCCTCTTTTATAAAGCCATTAATCTCACTTGTGAGGGCAAAGCCCTGATGACCTAATCAACTCCCAAAGGCCCACCTCTTAATTTTATCACCTTGGGGGTTAGGTTTCAACATATGAATTTGGGGGGGGGGTGCAAATATTTAGACCAGAGCAGTTGTTATTTCTATTACAAATCTAGGTAGTATTATAAAGTGTAAGTATGGTTAGGAACAGCAAACGTATTTCAGGAGAGAAAAGAAAGGAAATTAGGAGTTGGAAATTAAGGGAACTTTAAAAATGGAAAGTTAGGAAGCAAGAGGATTTAAAGAAATATATTTCTTGAATGGTTTTATTGTATTTTTATTATAATATATACATATAATATAAGCATATTATTCCAATGATCTTAGATACTGAATAACTCATTAAATCAGAATTAAGTAATTAAGACTTGAAGATGATACAGGCAAACTTACTAGCATCCTGCATTTGAATAGACATGTTTGACTTATTATTTTCCATTGATCTGATCACAAATTGGAAAAAAAATGTCAGCTCTGAAATAACTACTTGACAACTGAACTTTAGTCTAAACTATACAAATTTTAGCATAAGCCTTTTGTGAATGAATCACTAAGATTAACATTTTTTGTGGAAGTTTCAAGAAACCTCATGAGTTTGAAATAAAATGTGCAAAAGCAGTATATTGGGATATGTGAATAAATGTTGGAATATTGCATTTCTTTGAACTACAGATTTCATTCCTCTGTTTTAGTGTTTGTTGTCATGAAAATAATCGCAAACCCACATGCCTGAGTCTTAATGAAAACCTCATGCCTATAGAAATAATCAGAAGTGTACCATGCTTTATTTCTCGTTTTAGCCAGTTTTATCTAACTTACAATATACACGATATTTTCAAGGAGTTTTGAGCACACCAATCCCATGCAGATGACTAAACCTTTGTTTTTTAATGTGGGAAATAGAAAAAAAAGGTGCATGGTTGAATTGCAAACTGAAGAGAACTTTGTGGACCTTATACTTTTAAAAACTTCTTTCCAAGGGTGTTCTGTAGCCAGCATTTGACATTTGCCTGTTACCTGAGTATTTTTTAGCTACCCCTCTTTAAGGTAGGCTGTACTCATAGCAATAGTAGCAACCCTCACCTCCACTCTATACACTTTCTGCTGCATATCTTCACTCTTCAAGCAGGTTTCCCAGCTTTTCCTATGTGAGAGACGGGGGTACTGCACGTTTACTATGAGTAGTCTGAGGGATCCATTCCATTTTTGCTAAGGTGAGTATATACATTTAAGGGAGCTGAATTTTCCTGACTTCATCTTTGGTCTGGTGTAGGAATGTAGATCAGATGCAGTGAGTCAAATGGAACTCCATCTGTGCCTTAATGAGATGCAGACACACGCATCTGTCTTGGTCTTGTGTTCTTTTGCTTTAAGCCTGCTCCACACAGGGAATATTTGGGTAAGATACAGAGGGTCAGGATCCCAAGTTTTGCAAAGGTAAAGATATTTGTTTGTGTTATGAGTGATAATGGAAAAATATATTTGACAATATAAAAAGGAAGGCAATCGGCTTTCAGGACATCATTGGAAGAATTTCACACATGAAAGAAACTAGGATTGTGCTCTAATATGTAATGTGCATTGTAATTGTGTGTTAGGTTTTAAAATTTGTTATTATTATTTTGCTTTTCTTTTTTTACATATTTCTATAGTACTGATGTGTTTAGAGAAGAACAATTGGATTGGGTAGATTACATGGGGCTGGAGAAGGAGCTAGGGTTATTTTAAAATAATAGCAAAAAAATAACAAATGCTCTCTTAATGAAGGTTTGAGTTTGTCTTGGGTTTTTTGTCTCTACTTTTTTCATACAATTATAGTTTCTTGCAATGAGGTTGAACACTAGGAGAAGTGAAAACTTCTCTGAGACCATAGTTAGATTTGTCCTACACCTGACACTGGAACAAACCAAGAATGTTATCTGTTTATCCTGGGGACAAATGAAGAATGAACTTCCTGAAATTTATTGTTGATAGGCCATCATTCTTTTGGAAGAAGATAAATAAAAGAGATTGAGGAGGGTTGCCAGTAACAGCAATGAGGCTAAAACATTTATTATAAGATACTACTTTAACCAAGGCTAGAGTATTTAGTTCAGTTATAGATTTTTAAAAATCACATTCATTGAGATATAACTTAGACACAATGAAATTCACCAATTTTGGAAGTACAATCTGTATATTTCCTTGCATCTTGTGGTTTTATAGTTTTAGATTTTTGATAGCTCACTTGAGATTTTCTATATAGGCTATTATGTTGTCTGGGAAAAAGGAGTTCTACTTCTTCCTTTCCAATATGAATGTCTTTTTTTTTTCTTGCCTCATGACATTAGGACATCTAGTAATGCTGAAAACAAGGTGAGAGTGGAAATCTGTCTTGTTTCTAATATTAGAGCAAATGCATTGTCTTTCATTGTTCCTATAATATTAGTGCAAGTTTTTTTTTATTTTATTAGTACTCTCTTTCAGTTTTGGGTAGTGGCCTTCTTTTTTTAGTTTCTGAGGAGTTTTCACTTAGGGATGTTACATTTTATTAAATGCCTTTTAAAAAATCTATTGAGATAATCATGTGACTTTTATTTTTAGTGTGTTAGTCTGATGAGTTACGGTGTTTAGTTCTCCAATGACTTACTATTCCATATATGGTCCCCAGAGTGGCATCATCTGCATTACCTGGACACGTGTTAGAAATACAGAATCTCAGGCTGTACCTACAATAACAATCTACATTTTAAAAAAACCCTTTTTATTTTGAAATAATTGTAGATTCTATTGCAGTTGTAGAAATAATACAGAGAGCTCCCATGTATTCTTTTCTCAGTTTCCCCTGATGGTATCATTTTATAACACATTAGTGTAATATTACAACCAGGATATTGAACTGACCCAGCTAAGATGCAAACCAGATCCATCACTCAAAGGATATTGTCCTTTTATAGCCATGCCCACTTTTCTTTTACCCCACCTCTTTCTTAAGCCTTAAAAACCACTAATCTGTTCTTCATCTCTTTTTTGCATTTCAAGAATATTATGTAAGTGTAATAATATAGTATGTAACATTTTGGGATTTGACTTTTATTACTCAACATAATTATCTAGAGATTCATTCATAGTGTTATGTGCATAATAGTATATTCCTTTTTTATTGATGAGTAGTATTTCATGGAATGGGAGTGTCAGACTTTGCTTAACCATTTACCTGTTGAAGGACACTAGGTTGTTTCCAATTTTTGGCTATTATGAACAAAAGTGCCATGAACTTTGTGTACAGGTTTTTAAAATGAATAAAACTCTATTCCTTGGTATAAATGTCCCAAGGTGTAGCTTCTGGATTGTATCATAGTTGCATATTTAGTTTTTTAAAAAGTTGCTGAACTGTTTTTTGGAGTGAATGTAGCATTTTACATTCCTACCAGCAATGTGGGAATGTGAATGTTCCAGTTTCTCCACATTCTTACCAGCATTTGGTGATGTCACTATTCTTTAGTCCTTCTGATAGTATGTAGTGATAGCTCGCTGTTCCTTTAGTTTGGATTTCTCTTACAGTTAATGATCTTTTCATGTGCTTATTTTCCGTTTGTATATTCTCTAGATATGTGAAATGTTTTTTCATGCCTTTTCCATTTTCTGAACTGACATTTTAGATAATTTCCCCTCGGATATGTGGGGTTGTAAATATTTTCTCTCACTTGTTGATTGTCTTTGCATCCTTTTAATATGGCTTTTCACAAAGCAAACATCTTTAATTTTGGTGGAGTCCAGTTAATACAGTTTTATGGTTTATGTTATAAGGGTTCTTTGCCTAGCTCTAGATCCTGAAATTTTTCTTTTATGTTTTTTTCTAAATGCTTTATGATTTACATTTAAGTCTGTGATCCATTTTGAGTTAATTTTTGCACAGATGTAAGTAAATCTTAGGTTAGAGTTCATTCTTGTGTCTATGCATGTTCAATTGCTCTAACACTATTTGTTGAAAATCCTCTCTTTCATTGAAATGTCTTTGCAACTTTGTCAAAAACAAGTTGGACATATTTATATGGATATATTTCTGGGTTATTTATTCAGTTCCATTAGCCCATGAGTTCACCAATACCACACAATCTGGATTATAATATCTATATAAGTCTTGAAATTACGTGTAGTGATAACTCCTGCTTTCTTCTTCTTTTTTTTTTTTCAAAATTGGTTTAGATATCCTGCTTCCTTTACCTTTCTGTATAAATTTTAAAATAACCTTGTTTATATATATGAAAAGTCTGCTTGGATTTTGACTGGAATTGCATTAAACGTATTATATACATTTGGGGGAATTGACACCTTGACTATGTTGAGTCTTTTCATGATGACAGTATATTATCCCACTTATTTAGATCTTTTTTAATTTCTTTCACTCTTACTGTGTAATTTCCAGCATACAACCCCTGTACATGTTTTCTTAGAGTTGCACTGATATTTCATTATTTTTAATGATTGTAAATGGTACTGCATTTTCAATATCAGTGTCTACATGTTCACTATTAATATTAAAATACAATTGAGTTTTGCATGTCTATTTTGTATCATGCTACCTTTTAATAGATTCTTTGTGATTTTCTATGTAGACCATTGTATCCTCTGGAAATAGAAGCAGTTTGATTTTTTTCCCCATTTTGCGTGCCTTTTTTCCTCTTCTTGTCGTATTTTGAATAAGAGTACTAAGAGTAGATATCTTTGCTCCCAGTTTCAGAAAGTCTTGAGTCTTTTTCCACTAAGTATAATGTTATCTATGGGGTTGTTTTTGGAGACGCCCTTTATCAAGTTGAGTAAGTTTCCCTCTATTTCTATTTTTCTGAGCATTTTAATAAATGAATTTTGACTTTTCTGCATCACTTGATATAATCCTGTGAATTAAAAAAAATCTTGTTAATGTGGTAGATTACACTGATTGATTCTCAAATACTTAACTAGCCATGCATTCCTGAAATAAACCCTTAGGTCATGTTGTGTAATTATTTTTATATTGTTATATTGTTGAATTTTGTTTGCAAGATTTTGTTAAGGATTTTGGATCAATATTTATGAAGAATGATATGTAATTTTCTGTACCATTTAATCATTATATAATATATCTCTCTGTTTCTGGTATATATATCACATATATATATATATTCTCTGAAGTCTACCTGATGTTAATATAGTTGCTCTTGATTTTCTTTGACTGATATTTGCATAATATATATTTTCCCATTCTTTTACTTTCAATGTGCTTATTTAATGGTATTTTGAAGTGAGTTGCTTGTAGATAGCATATTCTTGGGTCATATTTTAAAATTTTATCTGTCAGTCTCTGTTTTTAAATATTATATTTAGGCCTTTTACATTTAATGTAATTATTAATATGGTAGGTCTTAAGTCTGGCATTTTATTTTTGTTTTCTGTTTTTTCACCCTCTCTTTGTTTCTCATTTTTTGGTTTTATTTTTCCTGCCTTGTGAAGGTTACTTGAACAATTTTTAGAATTTCATTTTGATTTATCAGTAATGTTTTTGAGGTATATTCCTGTGCATTTTTTAGTGATTGCTCTAGTTATATATATATAACTTATTGTGTTACCGATTTTGTCATTTTACTTGAATAAAGTATAGAAATGTTAGATTTTTTTTTTAACTGTGCCCCAGGTTTCTGAGACTCTGTTTATCTTATTTAGGGTATTTTCTCTCTTTTTTTTCAGACTAGGTAATTATATATTATTCTGTCTTTCAGGTCACTGATTGTTTTATCTGCTCATCCATTATGCTGGAGCCCTTCCAAATGAGCTTCTCATTTTGATTATTATATTTTTCAACAAAATATTTCAACAAAATATTATAATATTTTGTTTTAAAAAATATTTTCTATTTCTTTGTTAATACTTCTCCTTTTTCATTTCAAGCATATTTGTAGTTGATGATTAAAACATTTGTATCATTTTACTTTAAAATCTTTGTCAGAGAAAGTTAATATCTGTCTTCTCAGTGTTGGTATGTATTGATTGTCATTTTTTATTTAGTTTGAGATCTTTCAGAGTCTTGGTATGATGAGTGATTTTTGATTGATATCTGGATCTTATTTAAACTTTCTGTTTTAACTAACTTTTTCTGACACCACTTTGGCAGAAGGAATGGGAAAGGAGTTACTTTGTTACTGCCAGATGAAGATACAAGTTTATATTTCCCAATTGGCCTCTATTTACACTCGAGGACAGAAGTGCCTCATCACTGCTGGATGGGAGTGGGAGTTTTGACTTCCCACGTGATCTCTACTGACATCTTGTCGGGGGTGACATCCAATAAAAGATAACCTTATTGCTAGGCAATGATGAAAGTTCCAGCTCTCTACTCTTGTCTCCTTTGATATCATCCCAGTGGAGAGATTACTGACGGGCAGGTGTTGGGAGATTTGTTTATTCTTATGGTCCTACTGATTGATAGCTTACAGTGTACTGGGGAAGGATTGGTTATCAACTAGTAGCAATGAAAGTCCCAGCTTCCCTCTTGGCTTTTTCTCACACATCGGCAGGGGTGTTGGGGTGACTCACTACAACATTGAGAAGGTGGCGGTCTAAGCTCCCCACTTGCCCTGTGCTAGTATGAGTTTGGATGGGGCCATACTTTTTGTCTGTGGTCTTTGGCTGGGGTAGAGCTGTTCTCGTCTAGAAGTTTTTATCTTTCTATACTGGCTCTTCTGGTCCTTTGGCTAGAGAGAGCATGCTTTTGTTAGGGGTTGCTTTTTGTTTCCTCCTGTTTTTGTTTACATTTATGAATTGTCAGCTTTCTCCACTTCAAACCCGGGATATATGGAGCAAAAAGAAAACCCAGCATCTCATCATGAATTAAGATGTAAGGTTTCTAGCCAGTCTACCTTCTTCTTCTCACCTTTGGATTCTTCTCATGTTTGTAGGCTATATAATGCCCAGTGGGAAGGATCCCTGGGTGGAGTAGAAATATGCCTACCTTATCTTCTTAGACATGGAAGTCCATAATCTGAATTTTAACAAGATCTCTAAGATCTGCTGCTTTGGCTACACATGTTGAATAGCAACGCCGTGCATAATTAAATTATCATTAGTTTTTAAAATATTGATTTTTCGTTCTTTTTAGAAGTTTTATGATGGAGTACCAAGCTACCTTTCTTGCACATTAAAGATTTTGCTATACTTCATGCTAACTTTTAGATGAATTTATCTCTCACATTGCAGTTTAATTTGAGGCGTCTGAGACTGACCTGTGTCTTAACATGAAACAAATCGTTAGCAAAATTCCCTCCGGCACTTAAGGTATTCTACAACTGTCAACCTGAGCTATTTATGAATAAATAATTAATTTTACACTTCGTCTTCACTATCTTATGTGTGGCATTTTCAGTAATTATTTCCAGGAGAGCACTCGTTAGCACAACTCTGATTTTTCTGTTATTTATTGGGATTCCGCAGAACTGCAAAGTGAAAGAGGCAATATTTCTTTTGAACAGAATCCAACTGAGTGCCTTCTTTTAAAATAGATGTTGGGGAAAAGACAAGATAAGATTGTTAGATTCTTATCTTAAAAGCAAGTCTTACATGAACTATTGGGTTAATTGGCCTACTTTGGTCAAACAGGAAGAAAACAAACTAATTTTATGGAAGCAAAACTTTTGAGTTACTTTAATGTTCAAAAGCACTGTTTATGTATCTTTAATATACTGTATAAACCTACAGTGAATTGCTTTGCATCTTGTTAAAAGATATTTCACCAGGGATCTTTCTGTATTTGGAATGTACTCTGCAGTAACAGAAGTTAATATTTTATTTTCAGAAGAAAAATGATCAGTATGTAGTTTGTTTTTTATAGGCTTCTTTTCTCCTATGGGGCATGAAATTTTGGCTTTGGCAAAAATAAGAGATGCAGTGGAATTGAAAATGTATGAATATCCGAATATTTATAAAAACATTATTGCTCCCCCTATTTGTCATTTATATTGTCAAGCCCTGTCTCATTTTTCTTGGACCAGGATTTCCAGATGTTAAACTCAGTTCTCATTTCTAGGTCTTCCTTGTATTTATCTCAGGAATTCTAAGTATCTGCTTTATGTTGCAAGGCTTCTGACATTCTGGCTTCAAACTGAGGAAGAAGTGATCATCACTGATAGGTTTCTTTAGTGAGAGAGCTTGGTTTCTCTCAGGCAGTGGTTCTCAAACTTTTTGTCCTCTGGATGCTTATGCTCTGAACAATCATTGACGACCTCAAAGAGATCTTGTGTATATAGGTTATATCTATATACATTTACCATATTGAAAAATTAGAGCTTGGAACAAATTTTAAATACTGATTTAGAAAATGTTCACAATAGCAATAATAGACTTGGCATATGTTAACATAAATAACTTTTTTGAAAATAGTTATATTTTTAAAAACAAAAAAAATCCACCAGAGGAATGACATTGTTTTTCATTTTCACCACCTTTTTAATGTCTAGCTTAATAGAAGAAAGTTTGGTTTTCGTATGTGCTTTTGTATTTTTATATGTCGTTTTAGTTGAAGTATATGAAGAAAATCTCATCTTGCAAACATGCAGATGGAAAAGAAATAAGTATTTTAAAAGTCTTTTTATATAATTGAGAATATTATTTGATTCTATACCAAAATCCAACAAATGGCAGAATTCTAAATGTTGCAATGTGGGATTTGAAACCATAGCAAATATTTTTGTACTCTATTACACTAAAATCCTTGTTGCACTTTTGTGGATCATTTATCCATGTGTGATTTTGTAATTTCATGAATTAGCCATTTGGAAAATATTGAGTCACTGAATTATGAGACATTACATTATTGACATTTGTGAATATATCCACAGATCAAATGAGAAAAAGTGTTTAACTGTCGAGAGGCTGTCAAGCTCACAGTAGCAGATACAAGTACTTAAAAATTCTAATTTTTACTTGAAAGCAGAATTTTATCATTGGCAACAAATCCTGTCAGGTTTTTTTTTTTTTTGAGACAGCTGACTTTATTCATTTTCAAGATGTTTACCAAACACCCAAGTTTGAATAAGTGTAAGATATCTGTTGTTATTTCAAGGAAAAATGGTGTTCCATGAAAAAGTGGCTAATTCAACTCATACCTCAAACAATCACATAAGTGATTTTCCTTTAGGTATCCTTTGTAGTTTGGGATCCTGTAGAAGTGACATATGATTGTGTACTTTCCTTTTATGTCGCATAGGATATTACAAATTTTTTTGTACTTGAGGCTGAAGATTTAATAACATGAATAATTTTTACTGCTTGATTAGGACACTGTTCATTGCAACTAGCTTTTAACAATTATGAGTATTACAGTAGGCATGTGGCAGTGAAGAGTATGGTGACTCTTAGTACAGTTGGGTGCTGCCGCCTTGGTTTATGCTAAAGCCCAGCAGTTTCACTCACCATTGCTTTCTCACCAGTGCAAATCTCAGCACAGTGAAAAAGAAAACACATTTTCATATTAAGGTGAGGACAGTTTGAATCTTTCAGACCCCCTTTAAGAGAACGAATCTCAAATGTTGCCAGGGGCTCACAGCTCAGACTTTGAGAACTTGGACAAATATGTAAGAAGACTTGTTGACAGGGCTGGAATCGTGATTCAGAAGGAAATCAACAGGAGAGCCAACATCAGCCTGGACCAAAACAGTATTGGACAGGAGCTTTTCCCATTCTTAGCTTGTCTCATCTTGTACACAACTATGAAGTCTTCTTGAAGAAGAGTATTTGAAAAACTATGGCACATCAGGGCAATATAGTTGACTCTGGAGCAATGTGAGGGTTAAGGGCACCAACTCCCTTGATCTCCCTCAAACTTAGCTATGAATGGCCTACAGTTGACTAGAAGTCTTATGGGTAACAAAAGCAGTTGGTTAACATATACTGTGTATGTTGTATGTATTATATACTGTATTCTTACAGTAAAGTAAGCTAGAGAAAAGAAAATGTTATTAAGAAAATCATCAGGAAGAGGAGCTATCTTTACCAGTCATTTTAGCGGATCATCATCAAGGTCTTCATTTTTGTCATCTTTACATTGAGTAGGCTGAAGAGGAGAAGGAAAAGAAGGGGTTATTCTTGTTGTTTCAGGGATTGCAGAGGAGGGAGAAAGTCTGCACATGAGTGGACCCGTGAGGTTCAGGCTAGTGTTGTTCAAGGGTCACCTGTACTTGGAAGGAGCAGGTCTGAGAGACCTGTTAACAAATGAGATGAGGACTTAGATAACAATGAGGGGAAGGGATGCTGGCTTTATTAGTGGTCTAATGTCAGATACTGTGCACCATAGTCACGTATGTTGTTTCCTTTAATTCTTTTTTTTTTTTTTTTTCGAGTTGGAGTCTCAGTCTGTCGCTCAGCCTGGTGTGTAGTGGCATGCTCACGGCTACCACAGCCTTGACCTGCTGGGCTCAGGAGATCCTTCTAAGTAGCCTTCCAAGTAGCTGGAACCTCAGCCTCGGCCTTCTAAGTAACTGGAACCACAGGCGCACGCCACCATGCCTGGCTAGTTTTTTTTTTTTTATTGTAGAGACGAGGTCTTGAACCCCTGGGCTCAGGCAATCCTCTCACCTCCACCTCCCAAAGTGCTGGGATGACAGGCGTGAGTCACCGTGCCAGGCCTCCTTTAATTTTTACAACAACCTATAAAGTCATGATTTTAGCCTTATTTTAGAGATGAGGAAGTGGAGGCTCTGATGTTAAACAACTAGCCTGAGACAGCATCACACCTACGGGTTGGAGTTTGAATTCAGACCATCTCTTTTGACTATGATATACTGTCTTCATATCAGTATTGGTGAGCCTCTTGGGCTCCATTACTAACTGGTTCACTGTTACTATATTTATCTTTCTAAACATATTTCTGAATATACATGTGTATAGTCAGTCAGGGTCAATTTTTACCTTTCTGGGAAAAACAAACACAATTTTGTATCCATTTATCCACTAGGGGGCACAAGAGTGCTAATTTAAGTCAATAATGGTAGGATTTAAATTAAAATGATTGTAGTATGATTTATAATAAGTATGCACTGTAGGAAACTGTATATGAAAAAATTATGAAATAGCTATCTAATTATTATTCCCGGTAATAAAGATAATGTGCTATCTTTTTGCCAAAACCAGGAGATGGCTTTCTCTGCAAAATCTGAAAAATAAATGAGATGTAGTTTAACTCAGAAGTGTGATTGGAGGTTGAAGGGAGAGATCATGTGATATACATTGGCCATGAGCCAAGTCAGAAATCTTTACATTCTAGTCTCAGATTTTTCTTGTTGTTGCTGTTTTTTTTAAAAAAAATAATATATGTCAATATTAACATTATTAATTTAGCTTGTGATCTGTTTTATGCAGTGGTGTCTCATGCAGTGGTGTCTGAAAGAACTGATATGATTTACCTAAGACATGAATTATTTAAGCTTTAAAGGAATATATTACATAACTTTTTTGTATTTGGATAATGCTTTTGTAAATCATTATTTATTACTTCAGATTTGTCATTTCCATGTGGCTAGGTATGGGAAGAGTCCCTTAATCTAACTGACATATCTAGTTCCTCATTTATATAATTATCACGTGGGTAATTTCCAGTAAAATTATGAAGTGCTTTAAAAACAAAAAGGCTTTAAAGTACATAGAAACAGAAAACTGTGAACTAATTGTATAATATCTGCCATGAAAGTATTTATATTGGAAATAATTTTTGAATATTGGCCTCATTTATGATTCTTAAGATTTCTGTGAGCTTTGAATGACGACTACTGTGAAGAAATGAGAAATTCCATTAGCAATCATATCCATGGTCATTGTGAAATTTTGTCAGCCAGATTTTTACTCTATATATTACATGTAACTTTTTTGTTTAGAGTTTGTCACCAAAGGGTTCTAAAATAGTTTTTATTAAGTGACTATTTTTAGATACAATGAAGAATGTTCTTAAGTATGACATAAAGGGCTTTTTTTTTTTTCAGACTGAAAATCTCTGAAGCATTATTAGAAAATTCTATTTTTATGATTCTAATTTTGAGAAGTATGACTGTTGGAGCAAAATGGGCCAGAGTTATAACTGTCTTTGCCCTGATACATACAGGCTATGTGTGTGTATGCTCAAGGAGACAGTTTGATCTCCTTGAACATTCGTTGACTCTTCTATATAATTGGAATACAGGGTTGCTGTAGGATGATAGGTGCTGAGGATACAAAGGTGAGTTGTGAGTAATGCTGTCTTCAAGATCAGCAGTCTAGCGGGGGCATTACACAAATGAGTAAACAATTATAATGTGGTGTGTCGTGGGCAGGAATAAAGTGATGCCAAATTGCTACTGTGGCATCCCTTAAATAGATGATAGCTTAGACTGGAAAATACTGCACGAAGATGCTTCAGAGGAAGTGAGACTTGACCCTAAAGAACAAGCAGGTAGAGAGCTTTAGGTGCTGGGAGGAAGGCACATATCTGAGGCAGAGGAGATATCATGGGGCAAGTCATGGAACAGGACAGTAGGCCCTTTAAATTGTAAGAATATGGAGTAAAGATGGTATCATGTGGGAGAGGAAATTGGAGATCTAAAGTGGGACTGCCACCGTGTACCTTGAGTACATATTAACAAGTTCAGATCTTCTTCAGATGTTAGGGAGCCCTTCACAGATTTTCAGTGAGGAGTGATATGATCTTGCCTTTTAGGAAGACCACTGGGACGGCGTTCTAGGAAAGTCAGAAGGTACTGCAATAGGTAGTGTGAAAAGTGGTGCAGTTGGGCCAAGGCTGTAGAGGAAGACTTGATATATAGTGGTCAGCAGAGTTTGGGAGTACCAAAGTATAGGATTAACAGGAGGGAATGGAAGCAGACGGTACTCATGATTTTGAACCACAGACTTGGCAATTAGAAATCAAGCCTGAAAAAACAGGAAGAACCAAAGGCTTCAGGTTTGGGTGACTATGGAAGATGAAGGCCAAGACCAAACTTTTTTGAGGGGGCTTTTGGTGGAAGATGGAGATTAAAACAAAGTAAAATACAACCTTGAAACAATATTTGAGTACAATCAGTGTTCCAAGGACATAGTGAGGTTTAAAATATGATACATTTAATGACCTCAGTATCCTCTTCAGTTATTACTGTCTCTAATTGACCAATGAAGAAGCAGATTCAAAGAGATCATGTATGCTACCGGATGTCATAACTGGAAGTGGCAGAACTTGGAATTGATGCTAGTTCTATCTGACCCTGAAATACAACCTTTACACTCTATTAATATGGATATTATCTCATATAGCTATAGTTGAAGCAATGGGCATAAATGAAAATGTTGAAAAGAGTATATAATCAGAAAAGAAAAGATGGCCAAAGATAGAACTTGGGCAAATAACATTAGATTAAATGGAACCCATCAGGGATCTATACAAGATGCTATACCAGAACAGCAGGAAGGAAACTAGAAAAAGCATTGCATCCAAGAGAAAAACATTAGAGTCATCCTTGAAGGCTCTCATTCTTTCCCATCCCACATCCTGTCTACTAGCAAATCATTTTGATTCTGCCTTCAGAATATATCCAGAATCTGACTATTCCCTCCAGTCCAAGCTACTCGTGTCTTCTGTGCTCTAACAGAATTTTCCAAACCTAGCCTTGTTGCCCTGCTGTCTTTTCTCCATACAGTGGTCAGATGATCACTCCTCGGCCCAGAGTGACCTTTCTTGTCATTCAGAATGTAATCTACTCATTGCCATGGGCCACGAGGATGCACTTGACTCTGCCACAGGCCACCTCTCTCACCTCCCCTTCTGCATCCTCCCCTGGGCTGCAGTAGCCAGCCATGAGCTGCACAGGCTCTCTCCCCGGACCTTTGCCCTGATTGTTTGCCTGCCTGAGATGTTTTCCACCCAGATCTCTGTCACTCTATCAGAGTGACCTCTCTGAAATATTAATAGCACCTTCCATAATCACATTCCACCCTTTGTTCTATTCTTCATGTACATTACTATCACTTGGAATATTAAGCTTACTGTTTGCCTTCTGTTAATTGCTGCTACACCTCCTGTCCTGTGTCCAAACTTCCTGAAGGTTGAGATCTTGGTTCCCTCCTGTGTTCTCAGTGTATAACAGGGTTCCCCAGCCTCCGGGCTGCTGACGGTACCGGTACTGGGCCGCAGCCTGTTAGGATCCGCTGCCTCTTACCCACCCCCGTACCCGGGCCATACAGCAGGAAGTGAGCGGCAGGTCAGCAGAGTTCCCTCTTGCTGTCAGATAAGTACCTGCATTAGATTTTCATAGGAACTCGCATCCTATTGTGAACTGTGTAAGCGAGGGATATAGGTTGCATGCTGCTTAATGAGAATCTAATGCCTGTTGGTATCTCCCCCATCCCACCCCACACTGTCTGTAGAAAAATTGTCTTCCACAAAACTAGTTCCTGATGCCAAAATGATTGGGGACCGCTGGTGTATGGGACATAGTAAATGCTCTATAAATGTTGGGATGAGTGACGACAGTCAGAGTGGACTTTAAAAGAAGTAAACCAGATCCTGTCACTCCTATGTTTAATCCTCCCCCCGGCCCCCAGTATCTTCCTATCACTGTCAGGATAAAAGCCAGACTCCTTACCATGGTCTGCAAGGCCTCACGTGATCCAAGCCTTGGCTGATACTGGTCTCCAGCCTTGACGTTTCTCTGAGTGACTGCATTTTAGCCTTATTGGCCTTCCCGTTCTTCCTGAAGTTTGCTAAGCTCATTTTTCCCTCTTGCTGTTCCTTTTTCTGGCCACTCTTTCTACATGGTTTGCTCATTTTGATCTTTCATACCTTTGCTTGAGTATTCCTTCTTTAGGTAATCTTCTCTGGACCACCCTTTCTTAAAAACGATCCTTCTAATGCCTGCTTCTCCACCTCAGACTTTCCCAGGACTCAGTCTAGTTTTTAGCATCGTAATTGTTACTAACTAAACAATAGTGTTTATTTATTTCCTTATTAATATTCTCTCTCCTGAAGTGGATTGTAAATATCATGAGGGCAGGGCTTTGCTCTCTCATTGCCATCACCTTCCCTGCACCTAGATGGAGTGCTTGGCCCATTGCAGAAGCCCAGTGCTTAGAGGATGAATGGAGGAAAGACCTCTGTCCTTCCTCTGAGGGTGGTGCCTTATTATGGCAAATGCTTGAGTATGCTTTATGTGGCACACAGTTTAAATGAATGCCTAAACCTTCTAGGAATCCTAAGTTATGAGACTATCTTTCCAACACGGTTCATGGAATTCTGGTACATTACTTTATAGAGACTCTTCTTGCACATTCTTAGGAGTTTAAATCTCGTGAACCTTCAGGATGTTGTAGTTTTTATTCTTAGTTGTTACCAACACTATTTGACTGAACTAGATTGCTATCTTCTCCAAGATAATGAGTGTCATATTCTCATTCATATCCCTACTCCTTTTCCAGAGCTCAGCATAGAGTAAATGTTCAATAAATATTTGTCAGTAGATGTTTTTTGAAAAGCTTGGCTGGGCATGGTGGCTCACGCCTGTAATCCCAGCACTTTGGGAGACCAAGATGGGAGGATTGCTTGAGCCCAGGAATTTGAGACCAACCTGGGCAACATAGTAAGACCTCATTGCTACCAAAAAAAAAAAAAAAAAAATTAGCTGGACATAGTGGTGCACACCTGTAGCCTCAGCTACTCAGGAAGGTTTGCCTGAGCCCAGGAAGTCAAACCTGTGGTAGCCAGGATTGTGCCACTGCACTCCAGTTAGGGGGACAGGGACCCTAACTAAAAAAAAAAAAAAAAATTACAGTTAAAATTTTAGAATTTATTTTGTAAAACTTTAGGTGTATCCATAGTGCAATGGATAGCACATTGGACTTCTATTTTGTAAAACTTTTCATTTTTATAGATTTAAAAGCTGAGCCCCACTGACCCCCACCTCCAAGAGACTTGGCCTTTTAGAAACGTTTGGTTACTGACAAACGCTAGAAAGGGAGTGAAAAAAGTGATATCCCCATACTAAATTTAAATTCTGTCCACCAAGCTAGAGAAACAGAGGCGACCCTATATGCATTTATTCACCTAGTGTACCTCTCTGTTTGGATGGGGTTGGGGTGGGCCAGCATCCTTCTTCACTCTTATTTTCTTTTTTGATAAAACAGTCAGTGTTCAGTGCGGCTCCAAAAGTTTTGGTTTGGGGATTTAAAAAGTGAGCAGCAGGTAGCTGTGACGCAGGTTTTGCACAGTCACTGAGCTGCACACACCTTAAGCCAACACAACCAGTGAAAGGTGGCAGTGTTTGAACTGAATCTGTGCTTTTTAGATGGAGCAGCACCTTTTCAATAAAAGCACGTTTATATGGACTCCTTAAGAAGTTTAGACTAGAGGGCTGTCTCCAGAAATGGGCCCCCCTTTAGCCAAGACCCATTTGTTTGTCTTGGCAGGCTGGCTGTGTCTGCTTGGCTGGTGCTAATGCTGGGATGTTAAATTGATGAAACACAGAGCTCTTGATCCCTTTCAGTGAGGCTTCTATTTGGTTAATGGCAGGGCAGAGCTCTTTGCTGCTAGTCACCTGTAACCGGCCAAGTTTAAAAAAAAAAAAAAAGGCAGCAGCAGCAGAAGAAATCGATGCTGAGATGTGGAAGAGGAAATTTTTCTTTAAAAAAAAAAATCTTACCAAATGCTTTATTTATTTGTTTATCTGTTTTAATGTCCAAAGTATATTTAAAAACACTGGAAGAGAAAGTTTAAAAAAATCACCTAAATCCCACCATTTTTGGACAGTGGCAGTGGTTAGGGGAGGATTGGAGAATGGATACTCTTGTAATATGGTTAGGAATTTGAGGAGCTGTGGGCAGATACTTCGTTAGAATAATTAATCTTTGTCTTCAATGTGGCTTTTGTTTTTTCTTTCTTTGATTTAGATAGGATTATTTTCTTCAAGTGATTACAGTGTAGGCTTCTGCTTGGCATAAATACCATAACATAGATGACCTGACAAAAAATATGAAGGGGTTTGACATTTTTGAGAGTTTGGGCATTTCAGAGCTATGTACCCATTATAGTCATGTGTTGCTTAATGTCAGGGATACATTCTGAGAAGTGTGTCATTAGGCGATGTCATCTTTGTGTGGACACAAAGAGTATATTTACACCTAGATGGTGTGACCTGCCACACACCTGGGCTACATGGTATAGCCTGTTGCTCCTAGGCCACAGACCTGTACAGCTTGTTACTGTACTGAATAGTGCCAGAAAATTGTAACACAATGGCAAATGTTGGTGTATCTAAATGTATTTAAGCATAGAAAAGAAACAGTAAAAATATGGTGTCAAAGATAAAAAATGGTACACTTGTGTAGGACACTTAACTTGAACAGAACTTGCAAGACTGGAAGTTGCTGTGGGTGAGAAGCTATGAAGGCCTTTTATTGTACACTCCTGTAGACTTGAGAACATTGTACACTTAGACTACAGTAAGGTTATAAAAAATTTCTTTCTTCAATAATAAATTAGCTTAATGTCACTTTTAAACTTTATAACCTTTTAAAAAACTTTATGATTCTTTTGTAATAACATTCAGCTTAAAACATAAACGCACTATGTATAGCTATATAAAAATATTTTCTACATCCTATCCTATAAGCTTTTTTCTATTTTTAAAAGTTTTAAATAGTTCTTCTAAACTTTTTTTTTTTGTTAAAAATGAAGACATAAACATGCACAGTAGCCTAGGCCTACACAAGGTCAGGATCATCAAGATGTCACTAGGTGATAGGAATTTTTCTGCTCCGTTAGAATCCTTTGGGACCACCATTATATATGCAGTCTGTTGTTGACTGAAATGCCATGATGTGGTATGTGACTGTCCACTCGTGTAAAATGCACTTATGTTTGTTTGGTGTGCTTAGGATTGGGCTACCCCTGGTTTGTCAGTCTTCATGACTGTGCATTGTTTCAGGGGTTATGACAAGACTTTTTAGAACAGATAGCACAAAAAGGAAGCAAATATAAATTATCTTTCTGGCTTACATTTTTCAAAAGAGATTAATAATATTACTTACACCATTGCTGGTGTTAATAGTCTCATGAGTTTTGTGGCTTTTTTAACCCCTCATTTATTCAGGCTTTTGCTCCAATGTCACCTTCTCAGAAGAGGCAAAACAAATGAAATTAACAGATGGAATTAACTGAAGAGAATGTCTCCTGTCCACTAAAGGAAAAAAATGTTTAAAGAGGGTGTTTGACACATGACAGATGGCATGAGAAATAGCCTGTCAAATTAAAATCAGTGAAAATGGATTAGTTAACAACCTATAATTAACTACTAGTTGTTCTTCTCATGACTGTGTTTCTTTCCACTCTATGTTGATATTTTATACAAATCAACTCATTATATTTCATATTTTTGTATGTTAACTTTTACCATAGGGATTTATCTATTTTTTATATTCCTCTTAATGATTTTTTCCGCTTATTTCATCAAGTTAATATGGTGGAATGAGACCAGCACTACTATGTCAGTAGTTTTTGTATGCCTGCAACTAGCTATGTACTTAGCATGTAGAACATGTCCAAATCATGCTTATTGAAGTTAATTGAATATTCCAAATACAGTTAACCTTTGCCTTATTACTGAACACTTGGCTTCTTTCTGGTTTACTGATATTATAGGTAGTAATGTGGTGACCATCTCCCTGAATGCCTGTATCTTCATGATTCTTTTGGCTCATGGTCTTGTGATGAATTCCAAAAAGCGATTTCTCAGTCAAAAGTTGTGAACATAGTTACACCTTTTAACTTGTAAATGGGTGATACCGTTTTTTAATTTTATCTTCAGTGATTGAATATTTCTTTGATCTTATAAAATAACTAAGGATATTCTTGAGCTTGTCCAGCATTTCTTGTGGCCATTTATTCTTTCTGACACAAATAACCAAAAGTATTCCCAAATTCTAGATATAGGTGTCACCTATTTTTGTTTTCCTTGCAATTCTAAGCCTGTTTTCTTATATATTCACTGTCAGCATATTTATGGCTTTTATTAATATATTATTTTTGTCATAAATTGTGCATTTCATTAATTTTTTTCAAGGAACTTTTTAGAGGGCTTTGCACTTGGACACTTCTTAATTATTGTTACAAACTTAATTTTCTTAAATATTCTTATTTGAGGTGAGATGTCTATAAATTTGACATTCCTGAAGCTCTTTAGTTTTTTTCTTTCCTCTCTCTCTTTTAAATTTTGAAATGTTAGTGGCTTTTGAAGTTGCTTTCGAATTGTTAAAGCACACACACATGTTCATATTATAGCTATAGTAACCTTCCTTGGCCCCATTATTGTCCCTTCCTTGGTTTTGTTACTTTCCAGAAGAGTAAGAGAAGCTAGAAAATCCATCTTAAGCAGTTCCACCAAAGAGATTAAGAAATCTGTGACTATTTAGAATGACCGAGTCTTTGGTTAAAATTTGACTCATGGCCCTCTTAAAAAAAAAAGGAGCTGTTCTTAATATTTAATATTTTGTTTCTTGGTTCCGTTTTTAAATTTGGAGTACAGGTTGGGCATTCCTTTCTAAATTAAATTTTATTTTATTATAGGGATGTGGGGTACAAGTAAGGATTAACTACATAAGTAGGCTGCATGCAGGTGAAGTGTGGGTCAACCGGTCCTCACTCCCCCTGGTATAGGACCAGGTACCCTTTGTGTTGTTATATTCCCTCCTCCCTCTTTCCTAGCAGTGCCCAGTGACTGCCGATCCCTCCCTTTTGTTAATGTGATTAATGTTCAGGTCCCACTTAGGAGTGAGAACATGCAGTATTCAGTTCTTTGTTTCTGTGATAGATCACGAAGTATAATGGTCTTCAACTCTATCCAATCTGCTGCAAAGTCCATGATTTTGTTCTTTACTGCTGTGTAAAGCTACATTGTATATATGCACCACATTTTCTTTAACTAGTCCACTTTCGATGGGCAGTAGGGTTGGAAGAGTAATGATTAAAAGAAAAGTATTAGGAGTTAACTAAGTTCAAATCCAAGCTCTTACTATATATCAGCTATGAAGGACGTCAACAGCATAAGTGGAGAGTTTTTAATGTAGATTGTATGTGAGAGAATAATAATGTACCAGTGTTAATTTATTTTATTTATATTTTGTTTTCTTCTCTTCCTAATCTTGTTTATTTATTTTTAAGTTTTTATTATTATAGATTTTATTTTAAAGATGTGGGTTACAGCTAAGGGTTAGGTATACAAGTGGACATTGTACAGGTAAAGCTTGGGCCTCCCTTTGATCCCCACTTTGCCTGGCTTGTAGGTTGGGCATTCCTAATTCAAAAATCCCAAATCTGAAATGCTACAGAATCCAAAACTTTTTGAGCACGGATGAGACACCACAAGGGGAAAATTTCACACCTGCCCTTATGTGACATCCACAGTTAAAACTGTTTTTTGCACAAAACTTAAAAAAATAATTGTATAAAAGTACAGGCTAAGTGTGTAGTGTGCATATGGCACGTTAGTGAATTTCATTGGGGTCCCATAGCCAAGATGTCTCAATATGTATATGCAGGTATTCCAAAATCTGAAAAACATCCAAAGTCTGAAATACTTCTGGTTTCAAGCATTTCAGACAAGGGATACTTGACCTGCACTAAAATCTTCCTCTGACTACATAAACCTAAGATAAGAGTGTTGCTTTATTGATATTATAATAGGATTATAGCTGTTAGTAGTAATAGCAATAATTTTAGATTTTTATATGTGCAAGGTACTAGATTTCTTATGCATTTTTTCAATCCTGATATTATCCATTTTCCACAGGTGGTGGAACTGAGGCTTTGAGAGGTTAAGTAAAACTAGCTCTTGAGGTAGAAAAATGTTCAGACTTGGGTCTGCTTAACTATAAAACTCCATTCTCTTAATCATGATTCTATGCCAAGTACATTGGTTTTTGAACTTGTATTGATTGTTCATAATTTCTTTTTCAAAGACTCTTTATAATTGTGGATTTATATGATCATCTCAGAAATGAAATATTAGGCAAATCAATGTTTAACTTTTATCCAGAATGTTTTTGACAACCATGGATTGATCTGTACTGAGAAAGCCATCTTCAAACATCTCTGCACAGAGCAAGCAGTTACTGATTTGCTGTAGGCTTCACTTTCTGATATCAGTCTGTTTTCCAGTCTTAGGAGTTTTTCTTAAACAGAGTCCTCATCCTTCACCTAATACCAAACTTGATCAAGATAAAATCAATTCTGTTCTGCAACATTTCTGATACCTTCATTATCTAAGAGTAGTTCTTATATTTGATGGTTTGCAATATATAAAATTCTCTTGAGCAGTAAAAAGGACTTTTTGTATACAGGATTGTTTTTCATTAGCATTTTTCATTAATATTGTCTATGCTTTGCCAGCTTCAGTCAATTGATGCCCTCTGGGCAGTTAACAAACTGAGCTTGATAAAATTGGGTCATTTGTGGTCACCAGTTAATAGAATATTTAAATGTTCTTTTAAGGTTATTGTAACATTCACCCCTGCTCTCACTGAAAATGGTGTAATATCAATAGAAACCTTTTTTGATATCTGGAGGTATTTATAATTATGATCATTATTTACCTTAGAAGTTTTTAAACTGAGAGCCACGACGACTGCTTCAGAGTATATTAGCAAACTCAAGAGTAGTGTGTGAAAAGTGGTATTGGGTTTTTTAAGAGTTCATAATTTTTGTCATTCCCTCAGTTATTCATTGAATTATCATTCAAATCACCTTTCATTCAAAGTCCTAAGAAGAATATAAATTTCTAGACCAAAAGAAAATTTTAAGACATTCCTATTCTCAAAGCTTTGTCATCTGCATTTATTTAACTACTTATGCTTAAATGCCAGACCGTTTTTTTCTGGTCCCACACATGTTTTAAGTGTGTGTGTGTGTGTGTGTGTGTGTGTGTGTCTGTCTGTCTGTCTGTGTGTGTTTTCTTGCTATTTTCTCTGTTTTTAATCAAGGAGTCCATGGGCATTTGACTTTGTTTTAATTAGCATCACAATCACTTAGTCTCTAGTTGAATACATGGTCATATTTCAGAGACAGAGAAAGAAAGACAAGAATTTGGAGAAGTTTAGGCCTCTGGAATGATTGGCTGGGGTTAACTGACTATTTGAAACCTGCTAGTTTGGTGATGCATATACTCTACTTTAATAATCTAGAACACAATCCTAGGATTCTCTCTTCCCTCCTGACAGTAAAAAAAAAAAAAAAAAGAATTTATCAGTTTCTTGTCTCTTCATTGTCACCTAGGCTACCACCTTCACCTCTATTTTTATTTTATTTATTTTTTAATTTTAAGTGAGAAAGCAGGATTTATTGAGAGGACAGAGAAGCTCCCACAGTGGGAGGGGACCCGACGGGGTTGTCCCACCTCCACCTCTAAATATTACCAGGTCTAGACTCACTAATGACAACTCTGCTCTCAAGTCTGGAATAGACTTTAGTCAACTGCTGAAGAAGAGAAGCCATAAATCAGTCCTAGGGCCTTTCTGTCCTGTGTTCCTCCACACTTTTCACTTTGCCTCCTCTTCTGCAAAGAGGAGTCACAGCGTCTTGCCTTCCTTATGATTGTCTAACAGAGATAATGAGTTTACACCATGAACTGAAAAGCAGAAAAACTATGATAGAAGGGCACAAAATATTCTTTAGGTTCTAAGGGCAAGAGTTGGTAGGTGGGTTCTGAATCAGTCCTTCATGATTCCAAGTGAAAACATTATGGTGTAGTAAGCACCCCAGGCTGTGGAATCTGTCTACCTGAGACCTGATACTGGTTAGCTGTGTCAGCTATACAGAGCAGGACATTGGGAAAGTAGTGTACCTATGTGTTAGGGACAGAGTGGGTCAAGTTTTCAACACGTAGTGAGGTCTTGTTTGTTTATTGGTAATATACAGGCATCTTTTGGTATCTCCTATTTTTAGTAACTTATCTAGAAATGACTGCATTTCATTTAAAGTAAAACAACCACTTCTATTTAAAATAAAACATTCAAAAATCTATTTAATCAATTCAAAGAAACATGTAATACTGAATTTGGAGCAGTTCTCATTCCTTTCTGCCTAATACTGAATTGTTAAATATCCCAAACCTATGGAAATTTTACTCCTTTATCTGGCAAGTTAGTTAAGGTGATATGACTGTGGTTTATATGTTTAGTGTTTTTCACTCATAAATGTAAAATAGTTTATCTTTAATCTTTGCCATGTTCTGCCAGTTTCTTCTAGGTAATGCTTATGAACAACCTGAGCCTGATGAAATTCTCTTACTGAGGTAGGACACTTCAGGTTGCTGGAAAAAGCTCACTTTATTTATTAACTTTTTCTGTCGTAAACATAGCATATCTTTATTTCATTTAGTATTTAGAAATGCTGAAACATACTTTAAGCACAAAAGAAGAAAAAGATGTTCATTACCCCACAACTCAAGGTCTCTTATTTACATTTGGGGTGATTTTCTTGAGAATTATCCAAATTTAAGACTATGATCGTTCAACAAATGCCATTTTAAATATGTTCACTTTAGTAAGCTTCTCAAGACCTACCTTCTTCTGCCTTTTTTCTTTTCTTTTCTTTTAAGTCAGTGTCTCATTCTGTAACCCAGACTGGAGTGCAGTGGCAAGATCATGGCTTACCGCAGCCTCAACCTCCTGGGCTTAAGCAATCCTTTTGCTTCAACCTCCCAAGTAGCTGGGATTACAGGTGTGTGCTACCACATCTGGCCAGTTTTTTGATTTGTTTGTTGATACAAGGTTTCGCTATATTGTCTAGGCTTGTTTCAAACTCCTGGGCTCAAGCCTTAGCCTCCCAATGTGCTGGGATTACAGGCATGAGCCACCACAACAGATAACTCTGTCTTTGGATCCTTTTGGATCTTCTCTGTGTTGACTTGGAGCACTACATGGGGAGTGCTCTGTTTCAAAGCAAGACAAATGAATATGCAAACACACACACATAGGTAATACACTGACAATGCAAGGGGAGCCCACTGTTGTTCTGAGAGCCTGGTGTTCAAGTTCCCTTACAGTTCCTCCTTAAGTGGTAGCTGATTGGAAAGGCAAGGATCCTGAGGAATTGACTCTGGTAGGAATGAGTAGGTAGCTGTGTCAGTGCCTTAGGTAGCATTTTTAGCAGATGTGTGTACTTTCAAAATCATTTAAAATGATCTAAAATGTATTTATTCTTTGACTATAGGACACAGCAGATATTTAAACAACTCAGTCAAAGATGTTGCTGGTGAAGGTTAGATTATAGTCAGGAGTGGATTCAGGTTTTGTGGGACTAGAGATTTTAATTTTTCAGACCACATTTTAGAAAAACAAATACAACATTATAAGTATAAAATCAGGTGCAACAGTGAACATTTGTTTATTTAGCATAAGAAAAATGTCACAAATTTCATCAAGCTGACAAATATCACTAACATCACAAAATCCAAAAGAAATGTAATCCTGTTGTTAAGTAACTGCATAATATATTTATAAAATATATTTATATACATTTTTCCACCCATAATTTAATTGCTTTTTTATTTATCAGTAATTTTTCAATCTCATTTTTATAGAGAGAATGGAAAGTTAACTCAATGAACCATGCTTTTCTTGTAGCATGGTTAATCAGAATTCAGTTTTCTTCATTGATAATTGAGATACATAAAACATGTACATGTAGTCATCTTCATTTGTTTGTAGTACTGCTATTGCTTTATGTCTTTTTTGTTTGTTTGGTTTTTGTTTTTTGGGGGTTTTTTGGGGGGTTTTTTTGGTTTTTTTTGAGTTGGAGTCTCACTGTCGCCCAGACTGGAGTGCAGTGGCCGCTCCCGGCCACCGCAGCCTTGACCTGCTGGGCTCCCGCGATCCTTCCGCCTCAGCCTTCCAAGTAGCTGGAACTACAGGCGTGCGCTACCACGCCTGTCTAATTTTTTGATTTATTGTAGAGATGAGGTCTCACCAAGTTGCCCAGGTGGATCTCGAACCCATGGGCTCAGGCAATCCACTCACCTCAGCCTCCCAAAGGCGCGGGATTACAGGCTGAGCCACCGAGCCCGGCGTTTTATGTCTTACTAACAGAAATTTCAATAAATTTTATCTCAGAAATACCAATACAGGGTGTTTTCCAT
>CAUYQG010118273.1:0-32021 GCA_963574415.1 Tarsius wallacei | reverse complement strand
AGTTCTATAAAATGCTCTGCTGGTCACATGGCTAATGTATAGGTACCGACAACTCTGGACTATAAAAGTGAACTGTAAAAGCCTAGAGGGTGAGCAGAACCACTTTAGAAAGACCTCAAGTCTGGCTCTGCCCCCTGGATTCGAACTCAGAAATAAACTTCTTTCTACCAGTTCCCTGCCCCTTTGATTTATTGGTATAAAGGGGAGCAGCTGAGTGTTACTAGGACCATAACATTCCTAATCTAATTTCTGTGCAATTCATTGCATCTAACCTGCGGCCCCTAAAAATCTCAAAACATTAGAAACTGGCTTCCAGGCTGCTAAATTGCATCTAGATTATTAATGTTAGTGGCTAAGAAGCAATGCCAATTCATAATATTCAACTGAATAAAAATATCCTAATTTTTAAGAATATACGGTTTCCTAAGGTACTCAAAAGATATTTTAAATTTAAATCTAAAAATTCATACTCATATAGTTCTATAAAGTTCTTGAGTTTTTAAACAAGAAAAAATGCTGAACTTTAAAAGCACCTTTATGCAATGTAATACCTTGAGCTAAATCTTCATCAAATCAAAAAATTGTTCACACACAAAAAACGCATTTCTTGAGGAAGATTCAAATGCCTAATACTTCCTTATAATAAATTTTGCCAAGTCTTTCACTAATAAGATTCTCAGGAACACAGGAGAAGAAAAATGTTGATCACATTCAACCACCATCAGAGACACTTCCTAAAACAACAAATTAAGAATAGCAAATGAAAAGTCCCAGATGCATTTTACAGAGAATTTTATTCATATTAGTTAATTCCACATATAATTACCACTAGTTTATCTTGCCAGTAATGTTAATTATGACTGGAATTTTTTTTTTGAGTTGGAGTCTCACTCTGTCACCCAGACTGGAGTGCAGTGGCCACTCCCGGCCACTGCAGCCTCGACCTGCTAGGCTCTGGAGATCCTTCCGCCTCAGCCTTCTGAGTAGCTGGAACTACAGACGCGCGCTACCACGCCCGGCTAATTTTTTTGATTTTTTTATTGTAAAGATGAGGTCTCGCCAAGTTGCCCAGGCGGGTCTCGAACCTGCAGGCTCAGGCAATCCACTCACCTCAGCCACCCAAAGCGCTGGGATTATAGGCTGAGCCACCAAGCCCGGCTAGAATTTTTTTTAAGCACTAGGTAGTTGCTAGAAAAGAATGATTCCATGACAGCTATTTGCAATTAAATGTGACTGCTTCCAACAGAAAAAAAAAAAAAAATCACTAAATTTTAGAGCAAATTACATCCTGCTTCAGAATCTGAAAGCTCAACAAGATAGAGAGAAAAGCAGCATTTCCATTTGATTGTGATAACCAGATACCACAAATATAAGATGAAGACTTGCAAGATTAGTAAAAAGTGTAATTGTCCAACTACAAATCTATACCAATCACTCAGAAATAACTTCAACTTTATGTTATATTTCATCTTCAAGTTGCCTTTCACAGGATAAGATCTATTATTTTGGGTCACACGAAAAATTTCGTTTTCACTACCAATGAAGTAATAACAAAGACCAGAAACGAAAAACGATTTTTTTCCCTGTTTAAATCTGTAGCAGATACTAAGTATTCTCTCCTAAACCTCTCTTCCTTCTCAAAAGAGATTTAATACTTTCTATAGTAGTTCAATAACCTATGGTAAAAAACTCATGAAATCATTTAAAGGCAGTTTAAACATAAAATGAGTATTCAACATGCCAGGTAGCAGAAGTGATAAATGGCTTGGGTTTTTTGTGGTTTGAATTTTTTTTTTAAAGAGCTGTGAACATAAAGGTTTGCAACGAAAGTAAATTGCACCAAGGTGAGGTTTGGGCTTCTAGTGAACCCACTTCTCTCCTAGTAGTGGACATGGTACCCCTAATGGTGGTTGTGTGCCCAGTGACTGCTTTTCCCACCAGTTTGGATTTTTTGACTTATGAATGTCAATACTGCTAACTAAACAAAAGTACTGTGGAGGGAAGGGAGAAGAAACTTCTTATCTGAAGAATATGAATCCCTTTAAATTATCAGGTCCAGGGAAGTATTTAACATGTAACAGCAGCCACGTCTCACTTCCTCTTGAGCTAAATAATTACATCTTAAAGCCACTTTCTATGCAAGCTCTAGACTATCTTGTGGCAGAGAGGGGCTACAAAGAGTTAAAATTATTATTCCTTTTTAAAAAATCAACCTGCAAGCTCCAAACCTGCTAGACATGGGACGTGAGAAAACCAAATAGCCACAAGCTGCTTTCCTGGAAGTGCAAGATAGTAATCGATTCACAACCTTACCACCTCATCCTCTCTTTATGAAGTTATCAGTTTACAATCCTGCTTGTTATGTATATCTTGGAAACAATTTGTTCTGTGAAAATCTGGTTTTGCTAAATACAACTTTGCAAATTCCAAAGAAAAACGTATAGCCATACAACCTGACCCCCTCCCTTACCTAAACTAACATATAAAACCCCTCTCCTCTTTCTCTGGGTTGCTCAGCCTTGGAGCATTAGCCCATTGAGTTGCGCTGGTGCCAATAAAACACTACTTCCTAAGATAGCCTCGGTGTCATGTTCTCTCCGTTTTCCTGCAACATTTCTTGGTGCATTGGCCAGGAAAAGGGAAGGTGTGTTCCACTTCCTTTGTCATTGGGATATGATCTCGGGGAGATGGGAGAGGCAATCTCACCTGGCATACAGCAGACCTTTTGATCTGTAGGAGGGAGGCCGCTCCCAGCACACCGAGGCTCAGATCTCGAGAGCACAACAGGGACCCAAAAGAGGCCCAGGAACCGGCGTGAGGAGCACCACCCGACAGAAAGGGTAGGAAAAAGGGCCTTTGCATAGACCTGCCAGTATGGTAGCCCTCAAAACAGTACAGTCCAAATGCCCATTAGACTCTGATGCATTAGCTGATAAGCTGGTGCTGGGTGATGAAATGAAAATCCCACCATCTTATTCTCCAGTATACCCACTGTCGCCGCCTGCTCCTACGGCACCAGCCACTGTTAGAGGCTCACAATTGGAATGCACCCCTAAGCTTTGTACATCTCTTAAACAATCAGAGGCCACACCTGAACCACCTGTTTTGACTCCCCACATCCCACCCAGAAAAGCAGTCGCCGAAATGCATATCTGACTTCACATTAGGGGAATGTTGTGGTGCCTTCCATATGCCACTGAGGGAGACTAGGGGACCTATTTATTATGATCAAGCAAGCCAGATCCAAGGTGGGCAACACACATTTGTGTACCAGCCTTTCACCACCACAGACCTCCTGAATTGGAAAAATCATACGCCGTCCTTCGTGGAAAAGCCTCAGGCTATGATTGACTTAATACAGTCTGTTAACCAGACACAGAGGACAACCTGGGCAGACTGCTGCCAACTCTTCCTGACGCCATTCAATATTGAGGAACGTCGGAGAATTACACAGGGAACTATAAAATGGCTAGAGGAACATGCCCCAGCTGGAGCACTCAACACCCAGGCATATGCCCAAAATCAGTTCCCAGAGGAGGAGCCCCCAATGGGACCCCAACAGTAACAGTAACCAAATGCTTGAACAATATCAGGAGGTCCTCCTAGAAGGTATGAGAGAAGGAGGAAAAAAGGCCACAAATATGAGCAAGGTCTCTGAGGTGTTCCAGGGAGCTGATGAGAGCCCAAGCCAATTCTATGAGAGACTCTGTGAAGCCTTTCAGCTATACGGCCCCCTCTGATCCACAGGCAACTGAAAATAAGCATATGGTAAATACAACTTTTGTCTGACAGTCCCAGGGGGATATCTGATGTAAGCTACAAAAATTAGAGGGCTTTGCTGGAATGAATGTTAGCCAGCTGCTAGAAGTTGCCACTAAAGTGTTCATTAACTGAGACAAGGAGGCCCAACAAGAGGCAGACCCAAGACAGAAAAAGAAAACGGCCAAGCTCGCCGCTGCCATTGCAGGGTACCAGATAACAGGCCCACCGGTAGGAAACAGAGGCAGAGGTCGGGGAAGAAGACACCAGGTTGGCAGTTTCCCAGAGCGAGGCCCAGACTGCCTCAGCCTGCCCAGGGACCCCTGAGCTCCATCTATCAGCCTACACAAGGATCATCACAACCCCCTATGAAGTTAGGGAGAAACCAAGAAGACCACTGGAAGGGTGAATGCCCCCAATGAATAGCTGATGAGGAAGCCCAACAGAAAAATGGCCCACAAGGCTCCACTTATCAACAGGACCCACCAGCTCTTAACAGCTTTATGGGCCTGGCCTCTATGGAAGGACTGCAGCAAGAATAGGCCAGACCAGGCTCCCTACTATCTTAAGATCCCCAGGAGCCTATGGTCAACATGACAGTAGGGGACCAACGTATGAACTTCATGGTTGATACGGGAGCTGAACACTTGGTGATCACCCAGCCTGTCGGTCCCTTCTCCCAAAAATGGGCTAATATTATGGGAGTCACTGGGTGTCAAGCCAGACATCCCTTTACGATGCCGTGATGCTGTACAGTTGGCGGCTATGAGGTCATACAAGAGTTCCTGTAGCTCCCAGACTGCCCCATAGCCATAATGGGACAAGACCTCCTGGGAAAGCTTTGAGCTCAGATAACTTTTGACTCTCCTAATCACGTAACTCTGAGATTAAGAGGCCCAGAAGTTAAAATCATGAACCTCATTTCCCCACCCCCCTGGGAAGAGGAATGACAGCTCTATGGACTAACGAAGGCCCCACAAAAATCTCCAAAGCTGCCATTTCGAGTACTGGGAGTGTAGGCAGAGGACAATCCTCCAGGTCTGGCAAAAAATATACCCCCCGTGATTATGGAACTAAAGCCAGGGGGCAAGCTGGTCCATCAGAGGCAGTACTTCACCCCATGCAAAGCACGAATAGGCATTCACAAGCTCCTGGAGAGGCTCTTGCATTATGGAACCCTCTGGGTTTGTCAGTCTGCTTGGAATACATCTCTATTGCCAGTGCAGAAGCCAGGCATGGACAACTACGGGCTGGTTCAAGACTTGTGAGACGTAAACCAGGTTGTGGTCACTCTACAACCCGTTGTCCCAAATCCGTATACACTGCTGGGTCTCATCCCTGTTGAGGCTGCTTTCTTCAACTGCTTGGACCTTAAGGACGCTTTCTTCTGCATTTGCCTGGCCCCAAGAAGCCAGCCGATCTTCGCTTTCCAATGGGAGGACCTAACAAATGGCACCAAGGGACAGTTAACTTGGACCCGGCTGCCCCAAGGATTCAAGAATTCTCCAACCATCTTCAGCAGGACACTAGTCTCAGATTTAAAAGCTTTTCTAGCAAACCAGGGTGACTGTACCTTGCTCCAGTATGTAGATGACTTACTGTTGGCAGCACCAACCCAGGAAAACTGTATGCAAGGGACACAACTGCTCACCCTCCTGTGGAAGGTGGGTTATGAGGTCTCAAAGAAAAAAGCCCAAACACGTCAGGAAAAAGTTAGGTATCTAGGTTTTCATTTGTCCCAAGGCCAGCGCTAACTTGGCCCTGAAAGGAAACAGGCAGTGTGTTCAATACCAGTCCAAACTACCCAGCATCAAATCCGGGAGTTTTGGGGGGCAGCGGGGTTCTGTAGAATTTGGATACCCAACTTCTCAATCACGGCAAAACCCTCTATGAAGCCACAAAAGGGGGGTGAATAGGAGCCTCTGCTATGGGAAAAGGCTCAGCAACAGGCTTTTGGAACAAACTAAACAGGCCCTCACCAATGCACCTGGCCTGGGACACCCAGGTGTGACTAAGCCTTTCTTTTTATACGTGCAGTGTTGGCACTGCAGTAGGGGTCTTGACTCAAATGCTAGGGACATGGCATAGACCTGTGGCATGTTTATCTAAACAGCTAGATTCTGTGGTTCAGGGCTGGCTGCCTTGTTTACAAGCCCTGGCAGTCACAGCACTACTGACAACAGAAACTGACAAATTAACTATGGGACAAAATCTAACTGTCAGCGTGCTTCATGCTGTGATAAATTTAATGGAATGCAAGAGGCAATACTGGGTAACCAATACTCGAATGGTCAAATATCAGGGAATGCTCTGTGAAAACCCACACATTCACCTAGAGGTGGTAAAGACCCTAAATCTGGCAACCCTACTACTTAGAAAGCCAGGTCAGCCAGACCATGACTGCATTGAAATAATAAATGAAGTGTTCTCTAGCCGTCCAGATTTAACAGACTAGCCCCGCAGGGACCCTAAAGTCGAGTATTTCATGGAGAGGAGCAGTTTCATACAGGAGGGAAAGCTCTTTGTGGGTTATTCAGTGGTAACTTTAAACTCCACGGCTGAGGCAAAACTTCTGCCGATTGGAACTTCAGCTCAGAAAGCAGAACTCAATGCACACACTCAAGCACTCCAGCTAACCGCAGGGCTACGTGCTAATATCTATACAGACTCCAAGTATGTTTTTACTACCTTGCATGTGCATGGGGCCTTATACAAGGACAGAGGTTTAATCAATTCAGGGGAAAAGACATAAAATATGGCAATGAAATTCTAGAGCTACTAGATGCTGTATGGGCATCAAAGGAGGTAGCAGTCATAAATTGCAAAGGGCATCAAAAGGGAAATGCGATAACTGCCAAAGGAAATCACAAAGCAGATCAAGAAGCAAAGCTTGCAGCAACAAGAGAAACTGCCAAAACAAATGCGATAACCGCGGTGCTGCTTCCTAGCCTGCTAATGAACTGGAGCCCTTGATATACGCAACATGAGAAAACATGGTTTGAAACCATACGGGACACTACTTATAAGCCGGATGGTAGAAATTTCAAGACAGCAGAATAGCAATTCCAGAATCATTGGCTCCAGCATTTGTCAGGTAATTTCACCAAGGGACACACAGCGGATGGACTGCTCTTGAAAATACCCTCAGTAAGTACTTCTATGTCCCCGACTCTCCAGCATAGCATGGGTAGTCTGTGAACAATGTGTAATTTGTGCTCAAAATAACCTGCTGCAGGGAACCAAAGTCTCCCCCGAAGTGCAGCATGTTGGGGGAGGCACCCTTTGAGGATCTTATCATGGACTTTACAGAACTCCTGCGCTGCCGAGGCTACAGATATCTCGTTTTTGTGTGTACTTTCTTGGGATGGGTTGAGGCCTTCCCCACAAGGGCAGAGAAAGCCACCGAAGTGGACCAACTCCTGTTAAAAGAAATCACGCCTCGGTTTGGACTCCTGATCACTATAGGATCGGACATTGGACCGGCATTTGTAGCCAAGGTAATACAGTTAATGACAAGGGGACTGCAAATCAAATGAAAGCTCCATACAGCCTATAGACCACAAAGTTCAGGAAAGATGGAGCGAAAGAGCCAGACCTTAAAATCACAACTAAGTTAAGTTATGCCAAGAAACTCATTTAGGTTGGGTCCAGCTTCTGTCAACAGTCCTTCCACAGGCAAGGTCTAGCCCCACAAAACAGGTTTCTCACCTTCTGAAATCCTTTATGGGCAGCCACCCCCTCTTGTTAAGGGCATACAGGGAGACTTAAAGGAGGTAGAAAATCTTACTCTAAAACAACAAATGCAAGCCTTAGGTTCAGCTTCAAGCCATCCATTATCAAATCAAAGAACAGCTACCAATTAGTTTAACTACCGATGCCCATTCTTTTAAACCAGGTGATACGGTATAGGTAAAAGAATGGAATGCACAGCCTCTAAAACCCCTCTGGAGGGGTCCACTTACTCCTTTTGTCTACCCCAACTGCAGTCAAAGTAGCCAAAATAGTTCCCTGGATTCATTACAGCAGAGTTAAGCCTGCCTCCCAGGACTGGGAGTGCACCACAAATCCTTCAGCTCCCCTTAAGCTGACCCTCTGGAAAGTCACCGAGGCCGACGGAAAACCTGAAATGGATTCCTCAAGCCCTGCTCTAGCCACTCTGGGGTCACACATGGCTGAAGTTTGAAGATCCATTGGCCTTTCTTTAGCCACACTGGATACTGGCTGATCTACATCAGAAGCTTGAAGACTCAACGGAATCAACACCTTACTGATAAGCCATTGTTTCGCTTTGTCAGTCTTTGTATGTGCCAATTGCTATACTGTTTGTCATTTTATTTGCTATAGGACTGACTTTATTTGCTATAGGACTGATAGAGTCGACCCCTACAAATTGGACATGCTGGGAAAAGGATTCACTAGCATTTCTGTTCTTTCTTATAAAAGGAAGCTTTCTTGTGTTTTTATGTACTTCTGTCTAACTTGGGTGTCTATCAATTCCCCCACACACCCAGCATGTGAATGTATAGAAACTATCTGGCCAGACATAAAAGTATTCCATTGTTATTCATCCCAGCCAAAAATCTGTTACACTGACAAACATCTGTACCCATAATGGCCAGCTGTACTTCACTGGATTATCAAAACAGAACTACCAGTACACCAAAGCTGGTGTTATAGCTTGTAGCACCCTCGGAAGCACAAATTGGGCTTGTTGGGATCTCACCCCTGCACCCAAGCCGAGAAACTGCTTAAAGAAGTTGTACAATTTATAACTCCTCCAGCTACCCAACAGCCAAAGTTAACTCCTTCCCTCAACCATGAGAAGTAGGACAAAATCTGTTTATAAATTTGGCTGAAAACATAGACTGGATACTTGGTGTCACCAATTGTTGGGAATGCAGAGGAGCCCTAATGACTGAAGGATGGCCTTGGAAAGGAACTAGTCTTGATGCATACCAGCTCCTTCAATGTAACAATTCTGTAACTGTTAGAACAGACAACCTATCCCCAAAATGGGTCCTCTCCTCAAAAACAATTGGAGAAGACTGCTTAAGCAGAGAGGGCTCTGTTTATACTCAATGGGTGGGGGAAACTCCTTACAAAAAAATATTATAATGGAATTCAACCCACCGAGCCTAGTAGCCAACAAGAACTGTTTGGTATTGGGCACCTGCTTATGCAACTCAATCTTCTCAATATACTATTGTCACCCAAACTATAAGTAACTGTACAGTACTATCCTTTGAACAAGCTAACCCATTTCAAGGTAACCCTGTTACAAGTCAAAGTTGGACAAACCTGTCCTCTGTAAATCCAGACCTCTGGAAAGCCCCTAAAGGGCTGTTTTGGATATGTGGAAAGGTTGCATATACCCAGCTTCCAGCGCTATGGAAAGGCACATGTACCATAGGAATAATCCAGCCAAAATTTTTCCTTCCACCTAACCCGAAGGGAGATGAACTGAGCATGCCCTTTATGAGAGCCTCTAAACATGGGATGCTCGATCTCTTGATCAAACTCTTAATATAGGAGGGACCAGGATTGGAAAGATAACGAATGGCCACCCCAGAGAATTATAAATACTTATGGTCCAGCCATGTGGGTACAAGATGGAAGATGGGGATACCGCACGCTTATATATATGCTACATCGCATTATCAGGCCACAAGCTGTCTTAGAAATTATAACTAACCAAACAGCCATGGTTTTTGAGCTTGCTGCTCAACAAGAAGTCCAAATGTTGCTGCCATTTATCAGAACCGTCTAGCTTTGGACTACCTGCTAGCAGAAGGAGGAGGAGTATGTGATAAATTTAATAGCTCTGACTGTTGTTTACAAATAGATGATATTAGTAAAGCTATAACTGATATAGCCACCAATATTAGAAAGCCTGCCCATGTCCCAGTACAAAAATGGCATGGCAAAAAAATTGGCAAATAGTTTGAAAACATGTTCTCAGGTCTGGGAGAATTTAAGTACATTATTGGATATATAATCCTATTGTTGGGATCCTGTCTTATCCTCCCTTGCATAGCTCCAATAATTATGAACTCCATCTCTAAGTTTGTGGAAGCAGTTGTTGAATGAAAAATTGAGGCCCACATAATGTTAATGCACCAAATTGAAGATGATGCTCTTTAACTCCTGAAGGGTCGAGCATATCAAAGGGGGGAATGTGGCAGAGAGGGGCTATAAACAATTAAAATTATTCCTTTTTAAAAATCAACCTGCAAGCTCCAAACCTGCCAGACATGGGATGTGAGAAAACCAAATAGCCACAAGCTGCTTTCCTGGAAGTGCAAGATAGTAATCGATTCACAACCTTACCACCTCATCCTCTCTTTGTGAAGTTATCAGTTTACAACCCTACTTGTTATGTATATCCTGGAAACAATCTGTTCTTTGAAAATCTGGTTTTGCTAAATACAACTCTGCAAACTCCAAAGAAAAATGTATAGCCATACAACCCGAACCCCTCCCTTACCTAAACTAACGTATAAAACCCCTCTCCTCTTTCTCTGGGTTGCTCAGCCTTGGAGCATTAGCCCACTGAGTCGCGCTGATGCCAATAAAACGCTACTTCCTAAGACAGCCTCAGTGTCACGATCTGTTTTCCTACAACAACCTGACATAAGTAGTCATAAGATATCATATATCCTGTAGTTCAACAATGTACAGCCAATTACTAACCAATGTTAATTTCTGTAAACAATGAGAATTCCTGAAGAAAAACTTCTGTAATCACCCCCCTCCTGATTTATCCTTTCTTCTTTAAAAACATCAGCCTCTCTACTGTTTTCTAGAGTATTCCCCAAGGCAACTTGGAAGTATGACCTGGGCTTCAGTCCTCAACCTTGGCCCAAATTTTGTCTTCTTCCTTGGTACTAATTTTGCCTTGGCTTTTTCCTTTTAGGTTGACATTTCTGGTGCTGTGAAGCAGCATCTGATATTACCTGTAGACTCGGTGTCTGGCCAGCTCTGAATCCCTTATGTTCCTCCAATTCCAATTGTTGGATATAAAGTGGTGAGTCCTATTGAAAATCTAGACCTATTCCACTCTATGGTTGGAGGTATGGGCTTTATTTGGGTTGTTCTTTCAAACTATTCCTTTCTAGAAGGGATGCCTATAAAGTGCAAGACCTGGTTATTGGGGGAAAAAAACTGCCTTTTCCACCTGTGCCTCAGGACAGAATGTTTGAGTCACATGCAAACAGCTTTCCAGAGAACTACCTTTTTAGTCTCTCTCCCGCAAGCAGTTAGGTCCCGGTCAAGGCACTGGCAGTCTGGCACTGATGGTTTCATTTTCTATGGCATGCCTTTAAGACTGCAGCTGTTTTCTATTGCTTCAAAATTCTGTGTTAAATTAGGCTTTAATTTGTGACCAATTCCTGTTAGCTCTAAAATGAAAAGTGCATGAATGTGGGTTCTTTTGCCCCCAAAGAAAAGAGACAATTTGCTTCCTCTGGCCTATTTGGGTGCTCCAGGTGACTGGAGGCTTTACAGAAGTGTCAGGGCCATTGCCCATGATATGAAGTTGCATCATAGGGCATTTCTCACCAGAATAACAAGACCCCCTTTTCGCTCTTCTGGGTTTGAGAGTCTGGTCCCACAGACCCTGAGAACTATGCTGCCACCTAATGATTACAGACAGTCTAAAACACTAAGAGAGAGCAGCAATTCATGACTCAAGTGACACACCTAGAAGAGTGAGGCTCATAAGCAGCACAAGTCAACCCACAACACATTACTGGTCTTGGTCACTTGAAAAGTTCCTAAACTATGAAAAATTAACCTTCAAAATCTGAGTTCTCGTTTTAGAAACACCAAGTAGTTTTATATACAACACTTATGGGGTACCCTCTTACAGACATCTAGAAAAGTAGATTCACTTAATCCAGGATAGTTATAAGCAGTAACGGCTAAAATAGTGGTCTTTTGAAATACCTAAAATAATTTATTTGCACATATAACTAGAAAAAGTTGATTTTAGAACCAGACAAACTGAATAGGAGACTTGCTTCCAATGGCACCTAGAAGTTCTGAAAGCAATCCTGAGAAAATTGCCTCCATTTAGGAGGCAAACAAAAAGATATCCTCCACCACCACCTGAGGAAATTCCTCACGTCTTTGATCCCTTTCCTGAAACTCCTAATGTGGCAGGCCCAGAGTCATTCCAAACCCCTTCTGGTTCCAGGGGCTGCCTGATTCTTGAATTGTTCTTTGCCCAATAAACTATCATTTGTATAAAGTTTTCCTGTAACAGGCGGTGTCAGAAGCAGGATTCAAAGTAGAGGTTCTAGAGACCCCTCCCCAGGTGCACTGAGTGACCAACCAAAGTACCCATCATGCCCACTGCACTCTCAAAGCAACTGGGGATCATAAGCTCTCTTTTTTGATTCTGAAGCTGCATCGATTTGTGTTTTGAGCTTTCCTAGATTTGGGCCCCTCCCCTACCTTGGGGAGGTGAATCTCCTCTTCTCTCTAATTTACTTTCTAAATAAACTGTATTTTCCAATCTAAAAAAAAAAAAAAAGGAGGGCTCCTAAACTAGGCTCACCCTGGGACACCTATTGATGTACAAACACTTTTTAAAGAATTTAGTAATTATCTCTTTTAGAAAACTTTGTACAAAAAGCAAAAACCCTTAAGCAAATGACAAAAAATTAAATTTGCTAACCTGTTACTATCTCCCCTTTAAGGTAAAAAAGAAAAAAAAAATGAATGAAGTGCTTATAAAAGGCAAGCCCTCAGGTAAAGTGGGCCTGCTTCTTTTTCAGAGATATCCATGCTGAGTTCACACAGAGAAAATGCTTTATTTGCCCTTTTCCTTAATGGATTTTCTGTTGAACTCACTAATTTTAGCTAAGAAACAAAACATAAACTTAAAAAATGACCACCCATTCAACAAAATCAGTGTCTAAAATATACCTTCTGGCATTTAACTTTTTGAAATTCATTTGTAAAAAAATTTACATCTATAAAGGAAATCGCCTGACCTTGCATTAAGTAAAGAATATCACTTCCTGACAGGTCCAGGAATCTCAAATTATTTGGGAACCTCAAAAAGAGATAAATTCACCCAATTTGTCACAGTGCTACAGGCACAGTGTGATGGTGAATCCTTAGCCTGGATTCATAGCCTTGAGAGGTTTCTAAAAGTTGAATTCCTTATGAAAAAGTTCCAGTAAAACCAACTTAAAAGGAACCTATATGTCAAATCATTATTTTCTGCTGCACTTTATGCAAATAATCAGGAAATGCATAATAACTCTAAAATAAATTGCTCTTACTTTGATTTCTTTGGTGGAAAGGGGGACTGGATGACTGTGGTGGTTCACGCATGTAAATCCCAACTACTAGCGAGGCTGAGGCAAAAGGAGCATTTGAACTCAGAATTCAAGGCATTAGTGAGCTATAATCATGCCATTGCACTTCAGCCTGGGCAATAGTGCAAGATTCCATTTTGTGTGTGTGTGTGTCTGTGTCTGTGTGTTTGTATGTATGTATGGGGGGACTCCCTGACAAAAGATGAAATTATTTTTTGGAGGGCAGGCCTTTGTAGTACAGGCTTCCCCTACTAAGTGAGTGTTCTAGGAACTTACTGGCATCACTGTACCAGCTAGCATGGTTGTAAGAGGCTGTATTCAGCTTCAGTGAATTTTTTTCTGGAGATTCTTTCAACATGTTTGCCCATTTCATAATGGGTGATTTCTGAGTACACCTGCCCACACCACACTGAATGTTCAGTAGTTTTTGCCAAAAAAGGCAGGACCCCCGTGCCTCACCCTCCCGATTCACCCAATCTCACCCCAAGCAACTTTTTTTGGTTTCCTCAGATGAAAAACACCCTCAAAGGGAAACATTTTACCAATGTGGAAGAGGTAAAACAAAAAACAGCAGAAGCATTAAAAGGTATCAAAGTTGATCAGTTCAAAAACTGAACAGTGGAAAAAGCGTCTCAGTAGGTATATTGCATCAAATGGCGAGTACTCTGAAGATGACTAAAGTTTAAACAGGTAAGAATAGACAATTTTTTATAAATAAATTCTGGGGTTTTTTTTTTGGTTCCCCCTCATATGAGCCCAAAGACTTTTTTTCATCTGGATTAACAAAATAAAGTCATCTGGGGTGAGACTGGTTGAATAGGGAGGGTGGGACATGGGGTCATGCCATTTTTGGTCAAAAATTGAACACTCAAGCACAGTGTGGGCAGGAGCACTTGTAAATCACCTATCATAAAATGGGCAAACACGTTGAAAGAATCTCCCCAAAAAATTCACTGAAGCTGAATGCAGCCTCTTACAACAACACTGGTTGGAATACTGACATCAGTGGGTTCCAAGAACACCTACCCTAGTGCAGCAAGCCTGTACTACAAGGAGCCCGCCCTCCAAAAAACAATTTTGGCGTTTTTTTGGGGTCCCTCCTATATATATATATATGAAATGGAGACAGAAAATCATGTTTCAAAAGAAAACTATAGCACACTTGTCATTAGACTGCATCCCTGACCACTGTTTTTGAGTGTTTATTATTTTTCTACATTTTTCTATGTTTGGACTTCTACATATACTGGAATCCTTTCCTGGCTACAGCAAGTCTTTAAAGAAGAACCAAGTTTTAACTTTCTTCATGACTTTTTTTGTTGACTCCTTAACGGGATTAGGCTCTTTTTTTGTTCTGTCATACAAGTTCTCTTTTTGACTGAAATCCTTGTATGCATTATATTCCTACTATTCAGATTATTAATGTTACATATTTCTTATTGTTTCACTTCTGAGAAAACTAAAATCATGGGATTCCAAAGACTAAGGATGATTCAACAAGCAGTGGCAACTATATAAATCAATGACTTGACTGAGGTCTCATTTTTGCTACTCTCTGATGCCATTCCAATTCAGCTTTGGGTAGCTCTTAAAATTTGTCACTGAAATGTCTCCTTCTTCCTTGTCAAAGTGGGACAGGAATACCTTGAAATGAAACTTCCCAGCAACAAGAAACATCATGACATAAATGTTTTAATCATTAGTGCTTTCAAAAAGAAAGATTTTTTACTAAAACGGTGATATATGGAGGAAAAAAAGAGAAACTTTTAATCTGAGAAGTACAAGTAAATGATCAGGCCCAGAGAGGCATTTCAATTGTAACAGTAATCATGCCTCACTCCTCCTTCAGCTAAATAATCACCCCTTAAAGTCATGCAGACTCTGGATAACCTGATATCAAGTAGCTATAAAATACCATATGCACCCTACAGTTCAACAATGTCAATCACTAACCAATGCTATTACCGTAAACCATAATTCTTGATGAACAACTTCTGTAACCACCCCCTTTCCTGATTAGTCTTTTCCTAAAAATGTGAGCCTCTCTTCTGTTCTTTGGAGCACTACCCAAGGAGCCTGGAAGTATGTCCCAGGCTGCAGTCCTGAATTTTAGCCCAAATAAGATCTTTGTATTAATCTTGCCTCAGCCTTTTCTTTATTTCCTTTTTTTTTTTCTTTTTTGAGTCAGAGTCTTATTGTCACCCAGGCTGGAGTACAGTGGCATGCTCACAGCCACCACAGCCTCAACCTGCTGGGCTCAGGTGATCAGCCTTTTTTTTTTTTTTTTTGAGTTGTCCGCAGCCTCAACCTGCTAGGCTCAGGTGATCCTTCCCTCTCAGCCTTCCAAGTAGCTGGAACTACAGGCGTGAGCTACCATGCCCAGCTAATTTTTTTGATTTATTGTAGAGATGAGGTCTCGCTAAGTTGCCCAGGTGGGTCTTGAACCCTGGGGCTCAGGCAATCCACTCACCTCAGCCTCCCAAGGCGCGGGATTACAGGCTGAGCCACCGAGCCTGGCTGATCAGCCTTCTAAGTAGCTGGAACTATAGTATGCCACCACGCCCGGCTAATCAGCCTTTTCCTTTTAGGTTAACAGTATACTTCTCTGTACTATGATTATAAATATTTGATCTTATCCTACTTTCCTGTCAAACAGTTCCTAAAATCCTTGGAATATCCAAACTGATGTATCTTTCTGTATGTTAATAAACTCTCTAATGGTTGGGGATTTCTGCATAACCTCAGATTGCTGGTTGCCAGGGGAATCAACCATAAGATTACAGGATTGGAACTTTTGGTCCCACCCCTACCTCTAGGGAGGGGAGAGGAGGTGAAGATGTAGATAAACCAAAGTCCAATGATTTAATCAGACAAGGCTCTGTTCTGGGGACTTCTGGAGAGCTGTATACATGCAGGTTTCTGGAGAGTGGTGGTGTATCTGAAGAAGGCATGAAAACTCTGTGCCCCTTCTTACATACCTTGCCTTATGCATCTCTTCCATTTGGCTGTTCATCTGTATTCTTTGTAATAACTTTATAATAACTTGGTAAAAGTTAACTGTTTCCCTGAGTTCTGTGAATCACTCTAGCAAATTAATTGAACCTAAGGAGGGTGTCATGGGAACCCCAATTTATAGCTGGCCAGTTAGATGCAAGGCCATAACCAATGCTTGTGACTGGCATCTGAGTGGGGGCCAGTCTTCAGGACTGAGCCCTCAACCTATGGCACCTGATGCTATCTCCAGGTATACAGTATCAGAATTGAAGTGAATTAGAGGTGTCTGCTGGAGATAAATTCTCATACATTTTGGTGACCAAAGGTCACAGAAGTAGTCTGTGTTCTGAGATTACAGTTGGAGATACTAAGCCTTCACCCCTAAATATCCTCAGATATACCTAAAAGGGGCTTCCAACAATTTTAAACTACAACACAGTAAAGTATTTTAAGGGAAAAAGGATCCTTGAAAATAATGTGAAATAGTTTAATGCAACAAATGACAAAGAGAAAGCAGGCTGTGAAAATACACTGTAAGCACCCAGTACAAAAAAAAAAAAAATGGTCCTAACAGCACTTAAAAGGGCCCAAAAGTACTACAGCCCTGAGTATTAATCAATAACAATGATACTCCTGAGGCAATAGGTAATTAAATGACCACTATATTCCATTTTAGAAAGCTAGACTATGACTAATAATATTTTACAAAGAAGTCTAATCTAAGTTATTTTTAAAATGTATGTTGAAGAGATTTTTAAGAAATCACATATAATACACAACATTCACTGGCAATAAACACACTTCAAGAAAATCAGTTACCCTTCAAACTTTTACAATCTCCTTTCATGCTCCACTAATTCCTAAGCCCTTTCTGGAGAGTCACTCACAAATCCCCAAATCCAGTAGTGGGTTGCTTGGTCAGCCCTTTTAAACTCTCTTGAGGTTCTTCATAAGTTGCTCAAAGCTTATAAGCACCTTTTCTCTGACTACTATTTCCCACTCCTTAAATGTACATAGTACCTAAGTAAACCTTTTTACTTTACATTCCTTGGTAAATTCATGACTTCAATTATGATCTCCTAATTTTGTTTCCAGTCCTGATCTCTCCATTGTATTTTCAACTGCCTCTTGTTCACTTAGTATGAATGTTCCATAGGTACTCAAACTCAAACAGTGAAAATTCAACTTTTCTTCCCTCCAAAACTAACCTGCCCTTCCTTCCATATGTATTTCTTTTATCAGCAATACCATTCTTCCTGCAATGCAGGCTAGAAATCTCCAGAGAAGCTACCAGTTCATTATCCTTTAATAACATCTTCAGTTTAGAATCAGCCTCTCAAACTGAGTTACTCTCACTTATTCTTTCAACGTATAAGGACCCCAGACTTTTAACAACACATTTTTCCTTTAGTCCTCTCTTGCTTTTACTTCTTTCCTTCCTTAGCTTACAGTTCATGATCTACTTGATCTACTAGTGAGACCACCATCATGCTACTACTGTCTCTGCCCTGCATTTTCCCAATGTACCAACATGAAGTAGCACAGTATGGACCAAATTAGTTTTCTCCTTTTGAGGCTATCACTAGACTTCTGAACAAAACAAACACAATGATGCTGCTTTCTAAATTCAAGGCCTCTAATGGGGGGTGGGGGGGGAGGTAAATGTCCTAGTCAATTATCTTCTCTAATTTCTACAGTATCTATTTCAAATAGGCCCTCTATTTCTTAAGTTTTTTACCCTACCTTACTTGTCGATAACCCAAACCCCTTCCTAGAGAAAATAAAAGTCAGGAAACATCTCAACTTCTATTCACCTAACCAGCTTCCACATATTTATTTTGGCTTCATTCTTTACCATTACAATGTAGCAATGCTCTGAATAACTCTACTAATCTTGCTCAACTAATTATTGCTCTCCCTTCTAGCACTGAAATATGATCAAGACACTGTACTCACATTTTTAAAAAATGCATACATGCACTTAAAACCTTACTTCAGGCCGGGCAGGGTGGCTTAAGCCTGTAATCCCAGCACTTTGGGAGCCCAAGGAAAGAGGATTGCCTGAGTCTATAGGTTCGAGATCAGCCTTGGGAACTTGGCGAGACCTCCTGGTGGCGTGAGCCTGTAGTTCCAGCTACCTGGAAAGCTGAGGCAGAAGGACTGCCTGAGACCAGCAGGTTGAGGCTGCAATGGCTGTGAGCAGTGTGCTACTGTACTCTAGCCTGGGTGACAGAGTGAGACTCCAACTCAAAAAAAAAAAAAAAAACAAGAAAAAGAAAAACCTTACTTCACTGTCATAACCATTTCTAACCATGGATCCCTCTTCTCTCCTTCCCCTCACAGCCAAGTTGCTTAAGCACTGTTTATATTTTCTACTTTGACCTGCCAGAGTCCTCAGTTGCATTCACCAATTCCATAACACTCATTCACCAAGGTCATCAACAAGCTTGTGACCCTGCCCTCCTACCCACAGCTTAAACTAAGGGTAGACAACCAACTTAAGGAGCCAATCAGACTCTCTCCAGGGGATCTGGAAGGGGGCGAGAAACTCAGAGGCTATGAGTTAGAGTTTTTAGTTAGAGAAGTCAGTATACATGGAAAGAACAATGAAGGAGACATAAGAGACAAGACATTATGTAGTGCAGGAGAGGTGAAAGCACCTGACACTAACGGATAACCACATCTGGTTCCAAACCCTTGCAAGGTCCAGCTGTACTTCCTATCCTTGCATAGGCTGAACTCCTCTTATCTCTTTGTCTTTTGCTTAAGTTTCCAACTTATAACAAAAACATCCTTAGCTAAAATAATCCTTCCAGCATGCAATTTTGAACCTGAATTTTCCTTGCCTAAAATCATTAGTTAAAATCCAAGCTTTCATTAGGGCTTTGGACCTATAGAACCAGGGTACTACAGATACTCCAGGATTCTGAATGATTTGGCCCTGGCTACCAGCTCTCTTACTAAATCTTCCTCTCTCTCCAATCCCAGGATCTAGCCTCAATGAACTGCTTTAAAAGTACCATAATCTCTCTCATATCCAAGCCAACATAGTTATTTTTGTGTTTTGTTTGTTTTTTGAAGGAGGTGGGCAGATGTAACATACTTTATCCCATTCACTTTTTCTGGTCAAGACCTACACATCCTTGAGTTCAGTCATGAGTGCACTCACTTCTAAGGCACATTTGGCTTTCCTCCATGGCAGTACATGGAAGTACCCTGAACTAAAAAAGTCATGTTTTCCACTGGACTAAAACATCTGTAAGAGCAAAGAGCATGTGTTTTGTTCACAGTTGGTTTCCCAGAATTGCACAGCAGATACTTTTTTAATTAGTCTAATCAGTTGTCAAATTGTGACTTTACTACATGTCTTGAATTATCTTTATTTCCATGCTGTCCTACTTCAAGCTAATTTCTTCCCTAAACTATTTCAGTGATTTCTTAACAAATCTCCCTGCCTAAGTTCACCCCATTCAAATCCATCCTGTTATCTCCCATAGCAAGTATACTGCAAGAGATGTTAATTCTCTCTTCTGCTCAAAAACTGCTTCTAGAACAAAACCCATTCAGCTGAGTTACTTTTTATTTTGTGAACATATTAAAAACTTTTCTGCCTTTATGCCTCTGTTCCTCTTATGTGAAATGTCCTTTTCCATCATCTCCAAGTATTCAAGTATAGACCATTATATAAGGGCAGGAAATGATATTTTCATTGAATTTTATCTACACCTCTCATGACACATTGTTTTAATACTGTACCAAAAGTTACCTATACGTCTAACTGTAAACTTTTTTGTCAGCTAAGAAATGTCAAGTTTCTTGGTTATGCAAAGATAAAACATGTAAAGCAATTAAACATAAATGAAGAAACTGAGTTAATAACGCTCGCGAACATTTGTAATAATAATCTTGGTTACTTATAAGTAATAAAATTGCATTTGTCTACAAGATAGACCTTTCCTATTTAGATACTTTCATTACCAAAGAATGATGTTTTGTTCTGGTTAATGACACCCTTTAAACAACTAACTTGAATTTTATATTCTATTAACTAAAATGTTAATTTTACAGGCACACAAATAATCATAGTATCTCAATATTAAATTTTCTTTTGTGAGCTTGTAACCTCAGACAGTTCTTAGAGCAGGAAGGATCCAAGAAAGCATATATTTTTTAAATGCCAGCTACTTAGCTGCAATAATAAAACTTACCAAACAGGAAAGCTGCTTCACACTAGTCAGCTGTTAGTAGGGTAAAAATTTTACTTTTCAATCCTATGTGGCAGTGTTTTCCAAACTATGTGTCCCAACCCACTGATAGGTCATGAAATCAATTTGGTGGATCAGAATTTTCGTTAATAAAATAGAAAAGAATACAGAATATCAAAATGTAGCTTATATAGTAAGGATAAGTATTTGCAAAACTTATGTTTATACTGTTAAGTTTGGCTCTAAGTGGCCTCCATAAAATGTGGCCCAAAGCTGCCACCATCATACAGTGAACTGTACTCTAGCTTGATGTGTAAGCAAGTTATAACTTAATCTAGGAGTATACCCTTGTAACGAGGCAACTGAGTGAGTCTCAGCAACCACAGCAGTCAAAACCTCAGCCAATTCCAGGTTGAAAGATGCCAGATTATGCCCACATAAGGCAAACAACAAATTGCACCAATCAGGTAATCTCTGATGACATTTCCTATTTTTCCCTGCTATAAAAAGACCTTACCAATTGTAAGTGGAAGCTTTCTGAACCATCTTTGGTCTGGAGTGCTGCCTGGCTTTAGAACTTTTTTCTTGCTCTGTTAAATTTAACAGGTCTAAGAATTTTTTTAAAAATTGTTTTGTTTTGTTTTGTTTTTTTGAGTTAGAGTCTCACTCTGTCGCACAGACTGGAGTGCTATGGCACACTACCGGCCACCACAGCCTCGACCTGCTGGGCTCCGGCAAGCCTTCCACCTCAGCCTTCCAAGTAGCTGGAACTACAGGCCCGTGCTACCATGCCCGGCGAATTTTTTGATTTATTGTAGAGATGAGGTCTCACCAAGTTAAACCCGCGGGCAATCCACTCACCTCAGCTTCCCAAAGAGCAGGATTACAGGCTGAGCTACCTAGCCCAGCTTGTTTTTAACAGTACACAAAAGAATGTGTACTGCATCACAATAAGATGTTTTTTCCCAGAGATCACAGTCAAAATAGCAGACCAATGATATTTACAAGACACAAGAACTTAAAATATATATTAAAAAAATTCATGTTTTAAAAACCTGCCTCATTTCCACCAAAAAGTTATAGCAGGTTAAATATTTAAATAGACCTATGAGTCTTTTCTTATATACAAACATTTATAATCACTTCAAATTTAAAAAACTTGGATAAGTCAAATTCTAAAAAAATTTTCATTTTGTCTTTGACTTCTTGTGGACTTTTCTCATCAAGGACATTCTGCAGGATATGAAATGTAACATGTTAGCTATTAGATTACTATATATTGTGACTTATTATTATTGAATCAGGAAGTGACTAAACAATGTAATATGCAATTAAGGTTTAGGTGAAGTTGATTCACTAAGAGATAATTGTAATCCAACTGTCATGCCACAACTATAATTCATGAGACATGCTCATTCTTTGAAAACTTAAAGTTCCTCTTCCTTATACTCACTTCTAAAGTATCATTCAGGTACACAGCTAAAAATAATAATATGGCTAGGAATTCAATATGCCTTAAAAAAAAAAAACATGCCAAAGATTTATAGACAAATGAACAATTTTATGTTTTACTCAAAAGATGGAATAAGAATCTCCTTAGTTTATCATTATCTTGGCTGTCAAGAGTTGGCCAAATTTTGGAATTTCCATATAAGGTAACATCGTATAAATATGGTGGTAATACTGTCAACATCTGATAATTCATTAAAAAGGAACAAAAATGTCAGCATATGTAGTCAACATACAGGATAATTTATAAAGCAACTTGGGGAATATCAATTTACTCACTGTCATGGGAGAATGGCATTATTTATCTTAATCTCATAATACAAAATGACAGCAATGAGTTCAGTCAGAGTACTGATAATTGTTTTAATCACTGTATAAGTACAATCTCAATTTTTAAAACCTTGAAGGATATGTACCTAATGGGTGTTTTCTGATATAGTGAAAAGGGACAAAGACGACAGAACCAGAAAAATGATACCACAGCCACAGAGAAATTAAGTACCCCTTTTTAAATAAACCTTTTTTGTTTGCTTTACTTCAGTCATTTCCTTAAAAACACTTGATAACCTCCACATTCCTTGTTTTTACATAGCTTTAGCTACAAGGACCCTTAAATAATAAAGAGAAATCAAGGGAGTTTTATGAAGACAATTTGTTGTTGTCTAGTTATGGTATTGTTAAAAATGTATTTTTAACATCAATAACTTGCCATCTTTCTTTAAATCATATACTATATTTTCAAGCTAAACTGATAAAAGTAAATCAATTATTATAATTATTAAAGTAAATAAATACATTTAAAAATAAATTACACAACTGTGCCTGAAAAATAGGATTACTAGGTATAGCTTCTCTGGATGAATCAATTATTATAGTGTTTGCTATCATTCTAAGGTTATTTGTCAAATTAATCTGGTTCAGCAAGAATATTTCTTTATGGTATCAAAGATCTTTAAAAAAATAAATTATGAAAGGCAATCAACCCTTTGGAGTCTTCTGCCTTTAGGATATGAAAAGTATCCAACCAGTTGATAATATTAAAAATGGTTCTGCCATTTCAGAAATTGTTTTTTCTTGGTCAAAAAAAAAAAAAAAAGTGTAAACCCTTTATATCCCAAAGAGGCCCAAAATTTGTCTCTCTACTTTACTAGTTATTTGATCCTGGGAAATTTTTGATTCCTTAGTTTCTTCATCTGTAGAATGGAGATATCTGTATCTTCCAGGTTACTGAAAGAATGAAATTAATCTATATAAACTGAAATTGGCATATGATAAGCATTCAACCAATCTTAGTTCCCTTAATTTTTACTTAAAAATTCAAAACAATAAACCATAAGCATAAAATGTTTCTAAAGAATACAGTTTTTAAAAATTTTTCAGACAATATCAACAGGAACAATATATCAGAAAGAAATAAAGTTATCCTCAGGGTTGGTTACAAATATAACTTCCATCAACCATTTTATTTTACTCATTACTTGGCTTCAGGAACTCAAGGAAAAAATTAATGTAATGGGCTCCTTACTGATAAACATGTCTTCTTTATTCATCCTGGTATATCCCACTACTGCCTAGTATAGTGTACCAAGCACAAAAACATTCAATAATTATTAACATTGAACTGAAGCAAATAGCTCTATATGCCTCAAAACTCCTAAAGTTATGATCATATTCAAGAAAATGACTCAAAATTACTATGAGGCAGGAAGAAAAGGATGAGTTATTAACTGTATTCTTAGTTTGAGAACATCTAAATAGATTATTGGCAGTTGAATTCAAGCCCAAAACAGCTCTTGAAAGCAAAAAATAAAATCTTCTTTCTAAGCACTGTAATACACTGTTTTTACTTTTGACATGAAGAACACTTCAGCTGCTTCTCAGACATTTGTATATAATCAGAAAATGTGAGGAAATTTGCCATTACATACATTAGGGCTCTTCTAGACAATTTAAAAGGAAGCAGTACTTAGCAGAAACCAAAAGCAAAGCAGGCAAATGCCAAAGTGGTGCCCTTAAGCCATCTAGTGGATGGAGAAAAAAGTGATGAAGTTTAATTCTGCAGGAAAAATGTCCTATTGTTCCAAATCTCCTCTATGAAAACAGTAATACAGAACATGTTTTTGGGAATTGTACATTACAATCCATAAAAGATAGTAAGTGCTAGGGAAAGATGAAGGATTAAAGTGGTGACAAATTTGGGTGGAATTCAGATTTATGGACAACTAAAGATGAAAACTAAGGACAAATACTTTTCCTTATGGTATTTCTCTTAAAACCATATAACCATCAGATGACATGTAAATTTGTAAATCATTTTACAGAATGTGTGAAAGACGTTCTACTAGCTACAAAGGTCTGAAGAAGGGCAGCAGGCAGCAAAACAAAACAAGAGGGCACCCTCTGGTGGGAGAAAAGGGAAATGGGAATAGAGAAGTGAATTTCTGTGGACTAATATGAAGAAAAAGAGGCCACCTTTCCGCCTGGGGACTCACATCCAGTTATGGTTATGGCAACCCCAGCTCACCTAGGGCCTCTGCTCCCCTGAAGTGCTGAAGGAAAACTGAGGAAGCTGGAAGCCCTGGAGCAACACAGAACACTTAAACTCCAGGCCTGAGGTGAGGGAGAACCAGAGGACCAAAACTCTTCAAAGCACTCAAATCAACTGCTTGCTTTTGAAAGTCAGAATGTAAGGGAAAAAAAGTCTGAGAAATTGAAACTACTGGAATGGACCCCCGAGCACCGTTGCCTTATCCAGACCCACAACTGCTCCTGTCTCCACACCATGAACCACACTTTCCAAACCTTCTTCACTCAGGCCAGAGCTGGCACCCCTCCAAAATATGAGATGTTCAAGGGCGCATGAGGTGGCCGTGCTGGGGACACCCCCACAGCTCTGCTCCCATGATACACATCCACAATGGCACCTCCATGCCCGACCATGTCATCTGGTCCCTGTTCAACACACACTTCCTGAACGTCTGCTGTCTGGGCTTCATAGCCTTCGCCTACTCTGTGAAGGGACAGGAAGATGACGGGCGAAGTGACTGGGCCACCGCCAAGTGCCTGAACATCTAAGCCCTGATCCTCGGCATCTTTGAGACTGTTGGTGTCATCCTTGTTCCAGTTTTGATCTTCATAGTGTATCAGTAGACTGTGAGGCAACATGGAGTTCATTATCTGCCCATGGTTGGGCCCCATGTACTTGACCTTCCATTCCCTGCCCCTTGCCTCGACTCCTTTACACAGCAATTTGTACTCACACACTTTTCTACAGTGGCAGTCAATAAAGTGCATGTGTCATGGAAAAAAAAAAGTCAGAATGTAGAGTTTAAAAAAATTCAGTACTCTGGAGGATGAGGCAAGAAGATCACTTAAGGCCTAGAGTTTGAGGCTACAGTGCACAATGATTGTGCCTGCCAATAGTCACTACACTTTAGCCTGGGCAGCATAGCAAGACGTCATTTCTTTAAATAAATAAATAATAACAATTATTTTAGATGCCACAAATTACTTGAGTAGTGCAACTGTGGAATTCACTTAAATTTTGGAAATACAAATTATTTATCCATAAAACTACAGTCTTGGAATAAATTAGTGGTAAAATCACTCTTTACTAGTTAGTAGAAATAAGACACTCGGGTTCATTTTAAGGTGAAGCAGAAACAAGGGTCAGAAAAGACATAAATGTAATGCTACAGAAATTTTTTTCAGGTAAGAATTCAGCCTGAAATAAGATAACTTTCGCTTATGCATCTTTCTTTCTGAGATTCATTTTGTAGAGAAAAAAAGAAGGTGGAGGGGATGGGAGATGTGGTGAAGGGAATTAATTATGGAAGGAAAGGACAGAAGTAAAACCAGCAACTGTCAAGAGAGAATAAATATTCCATATTGCTGAACATACAGGTCTCATGAAGGATCTACTGCTGGAAATAAGGCTAGAAAGGTAGGATAAATTTATTTTTGCACCTCAGACCATCAGAGAACCATATGAGGACTTTAAGCAAGGCAAATATAGTTGGCCAGTTTAGTGGAAATGAGGAAAGACTTCTTGAGAAATACTGGAAAGAATCAATGGGATTTGCTAACCAATTGGATATAAAGGCAATGAGGAGAAAGCCAGAATTGAAGTAGAAAATATATTTATTATGTCATATAAATTATTATTCTGCATACAAATTAATAAGAAGAAAGAGCCGGGCTCGGTGGCTCAGCCTGTAATACGGTGCCTTTGGGAGGCTGAGTTGAGTGGATTGCCTGAGCCCACTGGTTCGAGACCCGCCTGGGCAAGCAAGACCTCATCTCTACAATAAATCAAAAAATTAGCCGGGCGTGGTAGCGTGCACCTGTAGTTCCAGCTACTTGGAAGGCTGAGGCAGAAGGATCGCCGGAGCCCAGCAGGTCGAGGCTGCGGTGGCCGGGAACGGCCACTGCACTCCAGCCTGGGCAACAGAGTGAGACTCCAACTCAAAAAAAAAAAAAAAAAAGAAGAAGAAAGATTAAGGAGAGCACCTTAAAGAAAACAAGTTGTTCTGGGGTTTTTTTATTGTTGTTGTTTTTGGATTTTTCCCCCCAAGAGGAAGAAAAGAAGGGAAAGGAGAAATGTACAGCAACAGCAATCAGACTAAGAAGGAAAACTTGAAGTATAATACTACGAGAGAGCAATGTTGGTGAAGCATGAAGTGGCAAAAACTATACTGGCCTTAAAGAGTGAAAGTGGTGATATTTATAATACATTTCCTTTATTAAAATTATAAGCATTATTCTAAAAGCAATAGGGAAGTATTTGAGCCCTAGGAAAGGCAGGCTGAAAGAATTCATGTTCAGTGGCTCTGTTTTCCCATGGAAAAGGACATGAGGTCCTGTGGAGCAATAAAAGATTGGGGGAGGAGGGAAAGAAGGAATGGCTGGGAACATAAGGAAAATGAAAACATTATAAAACAAATGCAGTGGTAATCATAAAATCCAACTAAGGAAAGTCAACCAAGAACAAATAAAGAGACTATTAAGTAAAGCTGGAAAAGCAGAAAGATGAAGACATTGATTTCAGACATGTTAAATTTTGAGATCCTAGTAATGTGATTAGGTGGTAGTGTCCAACAGAATTATGGAAACACAGAAGTGGAGCTCTAAAAAGTGGGCCAAGTTCTGTGGTAGAACTCACCTATAAAAGCAGCTGGCCTGATATCATTTCCATAATATTGACCAATTCAAGTCTTTTCCTACTGATCACATTTTGGTTTATCTTTTCCTTTAAAAAAAATCAAACACTTCGCCAAGATTACAGATTAAGTAGTGTAGAGATGTATAAAGAATGAATCTTGTGAAATTTCTCATATAACAAAAAGTGTATTAAGCATATACATACACTTAACACTTTGCACTCAGATGTCCTTTCTGAGGGTACATCATAAACCTAGCAAACCACTCGGATGTTTCCTCTCAAGGGACAGAAAAATACAGGACAAACTTATGCCAGCACAAATTTTTCAAAAATGTATGTTTCCTTCAAGTTTTCCATCAAATCACATGAAAAAGCAAATAAAGAGATGAAATATATACTGAGATATATATATTTTTAAAATATCAGGCCAGACTTGGTGGCTCAGCCTGTAATCCCAGCACTTTGGGAGGCCGAAGCAAGTGGATCGCCTGAGCCCGTGGGTTCGAAACCAGCCTGGGCAACTTGGCGAGACCTCGTAAATAATAAAAAATTAGCCAGGCATGGTAGCGCACACCTGTAGATTCAGCTACTTGGAAGGCTAAGGTGCAAGGATCACTGGAGCCCAGCAGGTTGGCCCAGCAGGTCGATGCTGGAGTGGCCATGAGTTTGCCTCTACTCTCCAGCCTGAGCATCAGAGTGAGACTCCCACTCAAAAACAACAACAACAAAAAGTCAGCTGGCTTACATAGAAAGAGAATGTCCTTCCACATCACCTTTAGACAACAGACTGAACAGCAAGTTACACATTATTAATGTGGGAAGAAGAAAACGAGACTGCATTGTCTGCTCAAATAGAAAAACATCAGGTGGAAAACATCAAACAAGTTACTACTGCACAACATGTATCAATGAACCTGCAATCTATGTCAGTGACTGTTTCACACATTACAAAAATATAAGATATTTTCACACATTAGAAAGATATATAAAATTTTGATTTTTTTCAATCATAAATAAGTTCCTCAATGTCCAAAATTCCATTATAAGTCAAGTATAATATCATTACTACTTAATATGAAGTCATTAGGTTTTCACTATTTTGTTAAAAAGTATGTCGAGTTGCTGGCAGGTGATCCATGAGATGTTTCCAAGTTAAAGAATGAACATCAGTATAACTACCACCCATTGCCAGTCCCTTGAAATTTCCCACATCTCCTTCTTTCACCCACAAAAGGTACTCTCTATCTTAAATTTGTGGAAATCATTCCCTTTCTTTTTTTAAAACAGTTTCACAATTTATGTATTTATCCCAGTCATATGTTTCAGTTTTAGCTCCTTATCAAACTTCACATAAAAGAAATCATAGCATACATATCTTTCTGTGATTTGCTTCTTTCACTTGATTTTATAACTGTGATACGTGATGTGTGTAAGTGTAGCTAAAGTTCATGAATTATTCCTGTCAAATGACAGTCTACCTTATGAACATACAACAGTTTATCTATCCAGTCTACTGTTTAAGGATATTTAGGTTGTTTCCAATTTTGAGCTATGGTGAAAAAGGCCGCTATTCTTTAAGATGTCTCCCATATACATTTGCTTATGCTTTCTAGGGTATTTACCCTATTTTCCAGGATATCTAGGAATTGAACTGCTGGGTAATAGGATAAGCACCTGTACAACTTTATTAGGTGATACAACATTATTTTCCATAGTGGCAACATCATCATGGAATTGAAATACTATTTAATGGAACTAATAAAATCTCAGTTTAATTTGCACTTCTTAAATACTAAGAAGACTGGACACCTTTTCCATATATTGCCTTTCAATTGTCTGCTCTTTTAAGCTTTTTTCTAGTTGACTATTCACATTCTTTGTATATTCTTTATTTTACTGTATTAATTTTATCATTTTATTTTATTTTTTTGAGTCGGAGTCTCACTCTGTCTCCCAGGCTGGAGTGCCAGACGTTCATGGCCACCACAGCCTCCACCTGCTGGGCTCAGGCGATCCTGCCACCTCAGCCTTCCAAGTAGCTGGAACTACAGACGTGTGACAGCACACCTGGCTAAGTTTTTGATCAATTGTAGGTCTCGCTGTACTGCCCAGGTTGGTCTCGAATCCACGGGCTCAGGCAATCCTCTCACCTCCACTTCCCAAAGGGCTGGGATTACAGGTTTGAAACCACTGTGCCTGGCTGTATATTCTTTATAAGAGCCCTTTTTCAGTTATGTGTGTTTCAAGTATGTTCTCTAGTTGAAGGCATGTTACTCACTCCCCTTTAAAGTTTCCTGACAAAGAGAAGTTCCAAAACAATGTAGCTAAGCTGATTCATCCTTTTCTTCATGCTTTCTATGTCTTAAGAATCTTTCCCTCCTCAAAACCATGGGTAATATGTTCTAGCTTTATATTTGTAAAAGTTTTATATAGTTATAATCTTTTACATAAAGTTCTTATTCATGTGGAACTGACTTATATAGTGTGAGGAAGGCATCCAATTTACTTTTTTTTCCTTGTATATCTCTGATTATTCTGGCAACATTAATTGAAGTGCATCTTTTCCTTAGTGATCTGCAGTGATATTGCCATAAAGCAGGTATCCAAATTTGCAGAAAATGGGTTGTTCTGGGCACTCTACTCTTTCCATTGTCTATTGTCCACCCTTGCACTAATATCATAATGCTTTAATTACTTTCGTTTTATAATGTCTTACTATCTGGTAGGGCAAGCCCCCAACTTTATCAACTCTTGACACAGACAAGAGAAAGAGACCTGCAACCTGCAAAGACCTTAAGCACTGAAATGATCAGAGTTTACAAAACTATGTGTAAATAAGCTTTTAAAAAAATGACAAAACAAAATGTATCTGAATTGAAACCGTAAATTATAAACAAAAAACTACTAAAAGTGAAAGTTGATGTTAATAAAGTTTTAACTTGTGGGATCCAATTATGCAATATATTGAAGACAACTTATGTCCTTAACATGCATAATTTTTTTTAAAAAAGGTAAAAGTTAAGCTAAACATTAACTGAATTATAAAGAGAACAATGAAATAAATATATAAATTTTACAAGGAATATAGTAAAAGAAAGGAAATAATGAAAATGAGATGAAAGTACAAATTAATGAAACAGTAGAAGGATGAGCAAAACCAAAAGTTGCAATAAGACAAAGTTGGAGGACACGTACTTTCTAATTTCTTTTTTCTTTTTCTTAAGTTTTAAAACAAAGTATATTAGCAAGAAAAGAGAGAAGGAAGAAGAAAGATTTATGGCAGAAAGACCTGCCATGGGCAAGTTTTTCAAAGAAGAAAAACCTCCCATACTTTCTTTTCTTTTTTTTTCAGTTGGAGTCTCACTCTGTCACCCAGGCTGGAGTGCAGTGGCATGCTCACGGCCACCACAGCCTTGATCTGCTGGGCTCAGATGATTCTTCCGCCTCAGCCTTCCAAAATAGCTGAAACTACAGGCATGTGCCACCATGCCCGGCTAATTTTTTTTTTTTTGATTTATTGTAGTGATGAGGTCTCACCAAGTTGCCTAGGCTGATCTAGAACCCATGAGTTCAGGCAATCCTCTCAACTCAGTCTCCCAAAGTGCTGGGATTATAGGTGTGAGCCGTCATGTCCAGACTCATACTTTCTAATTTCAAAACTTACTATACAGTTACAGTATTCCAAAGAGTATGCTACTAACATAAGGACAGATGTATATATCAATAGAATAGAATAGAAAGTTCAGAAGTAAACTCATACATCAATGGCCAATTGATGTATGTATGATAAGGGTTTCAAGACAATAGGGAAAGAATATCTTCAACAAACAGTGCTAGATGATTAGACATTCATGTGTGAAAAGAATAAGACCCTTAATTATACCATGTCCAAAAATCAACTCAAAATGGATCAAAGAGCTAAATATAAACACTAAATATAAAACGCTTAGAAGATAGGGAGGTAAACCTTCTTGAATCTGGATTTGGTAACAGTTTTTTAAAAATGTCATTAAAAGCACAAGCAGCAAAAGAAACAAAAAAAGAAAAAAAGAAAACAGATGAGTTGGACTTCACCAATATTAAAAACTTTTGTGCATCAAAAGACATTACTAAGAAAGTGAAATGAAAACTCACAGAAGAGAAGAAAATAGTTGCAATTCATATATCCAATTTCTAGTATCTAGAACATGAGAGAACAGTTACAATTCAACAACAAAGATTTAATTTTAAAATGAGTAAAAACAGTTTGCCAAAGAAAATATAAAAAAGGCAAATAAGTACAATAAAACATTTTCAACATCAGTAGACATCAAGCAGATGCAAATGAAAACCACACGACACTACTTCATATCCACTAGGATGGCTATAATCAGAAAGAAAGACAAAAACAAGCTTTGGCCAGGATGTGGAGAAATTGTATATCACTGGTAGTAATAAAAATGGTACAACTGTTATGGAAAAACAGTTTGGTGGGCACCTCAAATAAGTTAAACATTAAATTAGCATATGGCCCAGCAATTCCAGTCCTGGATGTATACCTGAAAACAGATACTCAGGTAAAAACTTGCATACAAATGTTCATTGAACACTATTCACAACAGCCAAAAGACAGAAATGCCCCACAATTCATCAACTGAGAATGAATACACAAAAAGTGACAGATAGGAACAAAGAACTGATACATGGCACAACAGGGGTTCCCAACCCCAGGTCAGAGACCCACTATTGGTCCCTGGCCCTGTTAAGAACTGGGCTGCATAGCAGGAGTCGAGAGGCAGGCGAACAGAGTTCCATCTTCTGTCATATCTGTGGCAGCATTAAATTCTCTTAAGAGTATGAACCCTATTGTGAACTACCCATGCACGGGATCTAGGCTGCACACTCCTTGTAAGAATCTTTTTTTTTTTTTAATTTAATCAATATTTCTTATTTTGATATTGTGGGGTACAGTTAAGGGTTAGGTATACAAATATGCTTCGTTCAGGCATCCTTGTTGATAAAGGATGTCTCCCCGTCCCCAGACAGATACGACTACCATTAATCCCACCTCCCTTTCCCTCCCCCACC
>CAUYQG010118270.1:0-16377 GCA_963574415.1 Tarsius wallacei | reverse complement strand
CTCATCTCTACAATAAATCAAAAAAAAAAAATAGCTGGGTGTGGTAGCGCGTACCTGTAGTTCCAGCTACTTGGAAGGCTGAGGCGGAAGGATCGCTGGAGCCCAACAGGTCAAGGCTGCAGTGGCGGCTCCCGGCCACTGAACTCCAATCTGGGCGACTGAGTGAGACTCCGACTCAAATAAAAAAAAAAAAAAGATAAAGATTTTTGACTCAGGTAACTGATAAGTTCAGACGATATTATGCAACTTCAAGTGAAGTTTGATTACATGCTTCTAAAAATGTCACTAGCAACTTAATATCTCTTTGTTTCTATTATCTTCCAGAGTATCAGCAAAATTCAGTGAACATAAAGGGTTCATGAGCTGTTCTAAGCTTTCTCCCTAATGCTTTCAAATGACTGTTGGAATTGCAGACCTCGCCTCCAAACTCATGTTTTCTTGTATACAAGAAAGAGCCTTTACTATGTCCAGAGAATAAAATGTATGTATTTTTAAAAATGTGGTGGTAGCTGCGAAAGACATTTTTTTTCTAATTGACTTTCTTTAGATCAGTCACATCTAACACAATCAGTCACATAAACAAATGTTAGAATGAAACAGAATTTACTGACTGGAATAAAGGTAGTGACCATATGTCAGGATTTGCTGAGACAGTGGGCGGTTTGCTTAGAAGAGATAAAGTTATTGTGCTTTTTATTATGCATAATTATAAATAGTGCCCCTTCTCACTCTCAAACATGTTCAGATTTCGATTATAAATCACATGGACACTTTTGCTAAAACCATAAAAGTCCTGTCCTTGGAGGAAAAAAAACAACAAAGAAACAAACAAAAGACATATGACTGGGAAATTTGGTTTAATGCTGCAGTCAGCCAACAAATATACACCAAACATATTGTCAAAGTATTTCCATGTTAATACGTTTGGGTTGATTTCACTTTTTCTTAACAGCTGCATTGTACTGCACACATAATCATAGGATCATTACAAATTTTCTTAACGCTTTCTCATTTATGTTTGTGTGTTCCTTATTTTATTTTCCTTTAAAAAGAATGAAAAGGGGTTCAGTTCCTTGCACGCAGTTTTTGTTTTTACATAAAGTATTTCTGAAAAATAAATTTTGAAAAACAGAAATGATGAGTCAAAGACTATAAAAACAGTGTTGATATTTAATAACACACTGTTTTCTCAAAAGCCTTATAAAATTTATACTTCTACAAAATATACATGTGTAACTTTTATTTTATAACTTCATCAGTATTTGATGTCATTAATTATTTTAATAGTCTTTAATTGGTGGGTATAATTCTATATTCTCTTTTTGGATTTTTTATGATTAGTAGCAAGGCTAAATACTTTAAAAATTTTGTGAATTGCTGGACTAGTTTGCTCAGCCTGTAATCCCGCGCTTTGGGAGGCTGAGGTGAGTGGATTGCCTGAGCCTGTGGGTTCGAGACCCGCCTGGGCATCTTGGCGAGACCTCATCTCTACAATAAATCAAAAAATTAGCCGGGCGTGGTAGCGCATGCCTGTAGTTCCAGCTACTTGGAAGACTGAGGTGGAAGGATCGCCGGGGCCCAGCAGGTCGAGGCTGCAGTGGCCTGGAGCGGCCACTGCACTCCAGTTTGGGCGACAGAGTGAGACTCCAACTCAAAAAAAAAAAAAAAAAAAAAAGATACACACTTAAAAAAAAATTTTGTGAATTACTAAATGACATCATTTGTTTATTACTCTATTTTGTAGTTTTTTAAAAAACAGGCATAGGACGTTCTCTTCTTTTAACATAATCCCTATGCCTGACACATATGTGGCAAACATATATGTGGGTCTGTCATTTGTCTTATGAATATATATTTTAGCTAATTTTGTAACATAGAATTTTTGTTGTTTTTGTTGGGGAAATAAAATACATAAGTCATTTTTTTGTGGTTCCAGTATATTTTATTCTACCCAAATCAAGATTGTAAAAAATAATCATTTTTTCTTAATATTATAAAATTATTTTCCATCTCAAATTTTAGGTTAATGTAACGTAAAGTAGAAATAAACTTTCTCTAAAATATAACAATTGTAACCATCAAAATTTATTGAATAAACCACTATTTTTTTTAATTTGGAATTTGTAATTTTATTTATCAAATTATCTAGAGATTTATTTTTCATTTTGGCTGCAATTGACTAAAATATATAGATTATATTGGTTAAATTTGCCATTTTACAATATTGATTTCTCCATTCATGAACATGTGATTGTTTCCATTTTTTTTTCTTTTTTTAGTTCGCCTTGTTTGTCCTCTGCTAAAGTGCATTCATTCAGAGGCCCAATGCAGTCTATCTCAGATATTCACTGTGAGACTTCACAGGTTCAACAGTAGTTTATTCCATTTTCTAATTTTTGCAATAAATTATTGTATTTATTAATTATTTTGCAATAAATTATTCATATTTTAATATAATATACTGCTGACTTCTGTAGTATTGTTCCAGTGTCTTCCCTTAGCTATTATAGGTAAAGTGCCATGTTAACCACTAACACAAACTGTTTAGTTTCTTCTTGTCCAAAATGCAATGTATATCATCAGTGAGAGATGCTGCTCTTTCCTTGCTTTTAATTGTAAAAGAGAACCATCTAATATTTCGTGATTAACTGGATTGTGTCTGGAAACATTAAGCATAAGGATGGAAAATATTAGTAAGTTATGATACACATAATAATTAATCATAATTTTGATTCATTTTGTCATGTTTGTATATGTCTCATGACAATATTAAATTTTAAAATTAGGCATGGTATCACTCTTTATATATTATAAAATGATGAAATATTTGTGCAGGAGTGTCCTCCTGTGTAAGAAATTCAGAAATTTAGAAAAATGTTACTAGAAGCTTGTATGATTAATTATTAAATGATTAACATTATTGCATTTCTCTATTTGACATCTGAAATAATTGTGAGATTTCATAATAAAATCAAAGAGAAGGCAATGTTTTCTTTTTTTATCAGTTAATCATAGAGTAGATAAACCAGAAATATCCACATGTTAGAGAAAAACACTATGTATTATAATAAATTATATATGTTTAAATATATATTTAATATTATTAAGAGTAAATAAAATCATATATGGCATATATCTTTGCTAAGTACTATCTGTCAGCCATGTAAATTTCATCCATGAATTTGTCATTTGAAAAGAATATAATTTTATATGATTGAAAAACAGATTGAGAGTATGGGACTTGTAGTAACATGGGATGAGGTTTAGGTTTGATTCTACAATTTTGGTTCTACAATTTTGGAGCCAGAACAATCAATTTAACATATCAAAGTTTCAATATTCTCTGTTTATAATGAGTATAAATATGTCACATCTCAAAGAAATAATGCTAGATATAAATGAAGTTTAAAAGAAGAATCTGACACTCAACAGCAGTTGGTTTATTATTTTTATTATGTGCAATTGTTATTGTTTGTGTTATTATAATTGTCATTGTTATAATTATTGTTTTTAAAATAATGCTGATCTCTATTGATTTACTTTTTCCATTATTCAACTAGATCAAGTATATTAATGATTTAACCTCTCAAATGGCAGCGCTCCTGTTCTCTTAAACAGGAATAAAATAAAAGCAGTGCATGTATGCAGTTATCTGGATTGCAGTTAAAATATAATTTCCTGCATGCTACAACTAGAGCCACTGGCAGTTAGTCACAATACCACAAAAAAAAGTAAGAGGCTTCATTACAGTGTACTAAGTAACAAATCTTTTACTGAGAATATTGGAAGAAAAAAATTTGGCATTTTTGACTTATGAAATCGCTATACTTTAGATTTTCAAGAGCAAAATCAAAAACAGATTTACATATACTCAAACTTAGTGCAGCCCAGCACAACATGGTAGCATTTTGCAGTTACCCTTCCAAAAATTATTCAAAGAATAGCTACAGTATATGAAAGTTAATATTTTGTTCACATCCTCTATGCTGTTGTATTCCTCACATGCAATGAGACCTAGTAAGAATGCACAGCAGCTGACAGAGCTATCTTGTGAACATGGCTGTTCCATATGCAGACGTTCCCATACAATGTACCATGCCTCCATGATTGACTGCATATAGTTTACTGCAGCTTCTCTATCACCCATTTAACTTGTGCTCTAGTAAGTAGTATGAACCGTAACTCTATACAGGAGTAATTGCTACATCACTAAACCCACCAAGCAGAAACAAGAGAAAGAATCATGGTGCTGGTGGAAGTACAATCTTTTTTTTGTCTGATCAAGATACCTATAGGGGGAAAGTTCAAGTAATAAAAAGGTACACACCAGCTGATGAGTAGGTATTAATGGATGGAATTTCCCTGGCTACACAAAGGGCATCTCAAACACCAACTTAGTCTCTCATTATTCAAATGTGTATGATCAGTAGTTGGAAGATACAGTCACCAAAATCTCACTACGGCTTTAGAAACGTTGAAGAGATGGGAAATATCTGAATAGTCTCCATGGAAACTAGGTCATGCTAACCCTCAGAATTAATATGAACTCCCATTTCCAAAAACACATCCACTGCTATATCCACTGCTATAAATGATATATGCTTTGGTTAAATAAAAAAAAAAAAAAAAAGTATTCTTGGTACACCAGAGCAAGAATCCAACTCTGACCAAGATGGAAAAAGGAATCACAAAACAAATCAGAAAAAAAATCTGAGAATTTGAAAAGTTTAAAAAGTATAATCTAACTCCAACCAATAGAACAACTCTTCTCTCAGACCTTGTCAGTTTTAAAGTTTTCAAAATATATTAGTGAGGACAGAAATGCAAATATGTCAGAAATCCATTACTTAAAAAAACGTAAGTCATTATCACCTTATACTTAAATCGACTGTATAGGCAAAGGTTTAGCATTTTAGTTTACTATTAGAGTAGTAATGGTTTTCAATGAGACATTCCTTTGTCTGTAATGTTCTCTAGAGCCAATAAACATGGTGAGCCCTGGTGCCATCTCTCAACAGCTCAAATGTTGTTTTAACAGATTTTCTTTTTCATTTGAGAGATTACCAGCTATATGTCATAACAATTAAATGGAGTTATAGAAAATCTCTATCTTGAATTCTGTATATCTCAAAATTTCACAGCTATGAAAATTTTTATTTCACAGCTACTTCTGTGAAATATTATATCCCTCAAATTCATTTTTTAAAACTTTCAGACTGTGAGTAAAGTTATGAGTTGAACACACATAGATACGTTCTACTTCCGTATACAGGTTTCTGCTTAAATGAATTGAATATGCATAATATTTGTAGTGTTTAAACTGAAAAAAATAGTACTGATTATAAAATGGATTTATTGGTGAAACTGTACAGACAGTAAAAAGATTAGTGGATGCTGATAGTTGGGATCAGTGCTGAAAAAAGGGAGGAATGGATAGGTGGAACACAAGAGATGAGGCATTATGCATTTGCAAACTTGTAGATCGGAAAAACATGGCAAGCCCATATACAAATATGGATTTAGTTAAGAATAGTGTATCAATGTTAGTTCAGTAATTGTTACAAAGTTAGCACATCAGTGCAAAATGTTAACACTAAGGAAAACTGAGGAGGGGGAAAGGAGTGATGTGTGAGAACTTGCTGTACTTTCTTTTCTATTTTTCTGTAAATCTAAGTTTCCCTAAGAAATGAAGTCTATTTATAAAAGAGGAACAGACGGGGGTGGAGCAGGGCTTTTCCATTGATAACAGGGATACCCATTTAGTAATCTAACTACGAGAACTGGCAGATGGTGATTCAAACATGGCTTAGAAACTTGAAGTGAAAGGGCTCACTGCCTCCAGGAAATGACTAATTTACTTTTCATATTTCTGATCATTAGTACTTATTTTTCCCTCTACTCATTAGTATTGCACATATACTTGAGTTTCTGAAAAATTCCCTTTGAACTAAATAGTGCAACAATACATAACTCAATGGGTGACCTTCTAACAGAGGCAAACGCCTTTTAAACTATGTAAATGTGCTCTTTCTCAAATTTTCCCCAAGCAGAATTGATAAAAGTGCTTATGTTGCAAAATGATCCCTTGCATTCAAAATAAATAGATTTTAGATGTTAACCAAAAAAAAAAAAGAGAGAGAGAGAGAGAGAGAGAGAGAAAGAAAAAGAAAGAAAGAAAAAGACCCTAAGCAAATTCTAAAGGTTCAAATGTTAGAAATCACTTTTGGCATCTGATGAATGTGGTAAAGTTAACAGCATGAGAATACAGTAATTTTGAGAGAAGACTGTGTTGTCCTGACTATAACACTTTAAGTCTATAGTCTTTCATTAATCATCTTGTTTCATCATTGACTGAAAAACTCAGGAGTATACATTAACCAGAAGATGCAAATGATTTCTTCTAAGATTGTGGCACAATTTAAAGTTTGCCTAGTTTTGTGATATTTATTTATTTATTTATCTATCTATTTATTTATTTATGACAGTTGACTAAATTCAGACTTATCCAAAATCTACTGTCATATTTCAATAGTAATTCAATAACTTGGGAAAAAGTCATTTTTTTTCAGCTCTCTGACAATTTTCTTTCTTCAAATTCAAGATGCACTACTTTTTATTTTATAAATTATACCTCAAATTCTTCTAGAATCAATATAAAAATGTCTTTAAAGTTCAAATTTTCTAGTTAGTTCAAACTTACATTTAACTTGAATGTTAAAACTTAAAGGGAAACAATTCATTTAAAAGCTCTAATATTAAATAAAAGGATAGGTATTTGGTAGTATGTGAAATTGGTGGTATTTTATCATATACTAATTCAGTGAGATCATAAAACAAACTACAGCATGCTTGTTTTATAAGAAATTCAAAACATATTTACATTTATGTTTTTTCTTACACTTATATGAGAAATTAAAATTGAGTACCATTAAATAAAAATTGAAATATAGGCCAGGCTCAATGGCTCAACCTGTAATCCCATGCTTTGGGAGGCCTAGGTGAGTGGCTTGCCTGAGCCCGAGGGTTCAAGACCCACTTGGGCAACTTGGCGAGACCTCGTCTCTACAATAAATCAAAAAATTAGCCAGGCGTGGTAGCGTGCACCTGTAGCTCCAGCTACTTGGAAGGCTGAGGCAGAAGCATCACTGGAGCACAGCAGTTTGAGGCTGCAGTGGCCAGGAGCGGTCACTGCACTCCAGTCTTAGCGACAGAGTGAGACTCCAGCTCAATAAAAATTTTTTTAAATTGAAATATAATATTTAACACTGCAAGTTTATTATCTGAACATATATACTTTTATAAAAATAGAAAATTAAATTAATTTCTAAAGACCTACTAGTTTGAAAGTAATTTAAGGTGCTTTCTTGTATTCTCATTGTTTAATTTCTCAATTTATCTTAAATATAATTATTTATTACTTTCGTTTTTAAGTAACTGTGTATAGAAAAACATCTGCATTTTACTAATGTGCTATTAGTAACAAAATAGCAGTTAAATATATGATCTTTTCCTTATCTGTATGTGAAAAGTTTCAGAGGCTTCTACAGCTGAATTAGATCCTAAAAGCCAGGTTGCAGTAAGTCTCAGAGACATATATTTGGATTCTTGTACAAGAGAGAAGATGAAGTAGGTTTGTGAGATTGAGAGTGTGTTGCAGAGTAGAAAAAATAAAACTGGAACATTATCCTTTCAAGTCTATACCAATGTTTTTTCCTACTTTGTACTATTTTTTTGCCAATAAAATTTTTTTAGAATCATATGTAAGAGAGAAAGTTATTTTGTATTATTTTGAATTGGTTAATATTATGTATGTATTCATATATAAAATATACATGCATACATGTTTACAACCATATATTGAGTATATAATACATATTACATTTAATACCTGATAAAAATCTTGTGTAACAGATACTTACAAATTTTTGAACATCAAAGTTTAAGAAACCATTCCTAATGTGAAAGAGATCAATGAAAGAAGAAAAAAGTGAGGTTGATTCTGACTTCTTAAAGGCAGCAAAGCAGGATGAAAATGAAAGAGTATCTGTCTGATTTTGAAAGAATAATTTGATGCAGGGAATTATGCAATGTTAAATTGTCAGTCAAGTATAAGGCAACTTCAAGACATTTTGAAATATCAGCAATCCACAACTGAATATAGATATTTTTTTTAAAGAAATTACTGAGTTCTAAAATCCAGACAGCATGGTATAGATTACAACAAACAAAACAAAACAAAACTAATGGCTATAGTAAAACTATGTCACAATAAACTATAGTAAACAAAAATGTAAATAATGAAATTTGAAGAAACAACTTGTGCAACTATGCAGATATGGCTAGCCGACCAAATGTAGATTTTATGAACTATGTTAAAATAAAAGTGATGAGGTTCTGGTTAAGATGGCGGTGACATAGGTGGAGCTGTGAGATTCTCTGAATGTGAGTTCCCCAAAAAGACTCTTGTCCCCCTTTCCCTACCCCCTAGCTCACAGCTGGATGCATTGGTCTGAGGCTCAGGGTCCCCCGGTCCCATGCAGGGCCGGCTATTGTGTCCTCACAGGTGGGAAGGCTCCCTCACGGGTGGGAAGGCTCAGATCTCAGCTCCCTCCCTGGCTGCATTGAGCCCAGACCGAGCCTCCGGTTGCCCTGGGAGACTCTAGGCACCCACCCCTCAGAGAGACTGATTCCATTTCTGACTGAAGTACGCTGGCAGTGGTGTGGGGCCACTTTCGCCCCTCACTGCAAGCCCTTTGGAGCTTCGGGGCTCTGAAATCTGAAGCTCTGGAGCCCAGAGTGGAGCGCCCAGCTCTGCAGCTGATCCCCGGAAGGCTCACGCTATCACACTACCACAGACCATCATAGTCGATTGCCCAGGGACCCAAAGAGTGGAGAAAAAGGATCCTAACTCCGGCCACTCTCCAGGCAGAGACTCGTGTTGCCCCACCCACCTACAAGCAGTCTCCACCTGGGTTCCCAAGGTAATGTCACTAAGCAGAAGACAAAGCCACTCCCCTGGGAACAACGCAGCAGACCTCTCAGGTTACAACTCAAACTAATCCCACACCATGGGAGGCTGAGGGACCAAACCTACATTATGCTGCACAAAAAGATTGTAAGATGGTGGGAAATAGGTTCCAGTGGTCTCATACACCGATAGGGGGATGCTGGAATAGGCATGCAGATTCTGAATCACAGCTTCCCCCTCAACTAAACCTGAAAACTGCAAAAAGTACAGCCTGCAGCCCACACTCCAACCACAAAAGTGAACAAAGCCAGAGAACCCTCATAAGGAAGAACAGGAGATTGTACAAGGGAAGCAAAAGCAACCCCATGTTCCCTGAAAACAGAATTAAAGAAGGGGAAGGAAAGGGGGAGAGAGAGAGAAATCTAAACAAATGAAGAAAAACCAAAAGAAGAATATGGATCTCTCCCAGACCCCTGGGAAGGCAGACACTGAGAAAACTGACTTCGGAATGCAAACAACGAAGAGCCCCCAAAATGACTGGTCTCAAACTACATATCTAGATATCAAGACAATAATGGAGAGATTAGAAAGAATTGAGGGGAGCCAAGAAGAAACTAGGAAGGAGCTGATAACTGAGATAACAGCAATAAAGAATACTGTGAATGAAATAAATAACAAAATGACAAGCATGGAAAGCAGAATTACCCAAGCAGAAGAAAGAATCTCGGAGCTTGAGTACCAAAAAATATAGAACTAATCCAAACTGTTAAAAACCCAGAAAGCAAGCTCAAAAAGGCAGGACAAAAACTTCAAGAGATGAGCGATTACTTCAAGAGACCAAACCTAAGAATAATTGGCCTTTCTGAAGCAGAGAAAGAGTCCACACTGGAACAAACCTTTAATGAGATTATTCAAGAAAACTTCCCCCATCTAATCAGTGATGCAAAAATTCAAACACAAGAGATTCAGACAACCCCTGCAAGATAACAAATGAGGAGACCAACTCTTAGATACATAATAGTTTGCTTAAACAAAGTAGGTATAAAAGAAAAAAATCCTAAAGGCAGAAAGAGAAGAAGGCCAGATCACCTACCATGGAAGACCAATTAGAATAGCAGCAGATTTATCCACAGAAACCCTGCAGGCTAGGAGAACTTGGAGACCTATCTTCAAAGTCCTAAAATATAAACAAGTTCAATCAAGGATAACCTACCCAGCCAAGTTAAGTTTCATCATCGAGGGAGAATTAAAAGTTTATTATTTTTTATTATTTCTTTTACTGTTATGTTTATAGCACTAATGGTAAAAAGTTTATCTATTTTTTATTGCTCTCACTAGCTATATGATTTTTTTGGTGTTCTTAGATTTAAAAAAAAAAAAAAAACCTAAAAATTATCACAAGACTTGGCCTTTTAGAGTTTGCTTCCACTCCACTCAAATTTTCAGTTAATTATATACCAGCATGAGCTTTTCTGTTTGCTCACTAATCCTATTCCTCACTTTTTACTATGTGTGTGATGACCCAAATGCCTATTTTATGAATACCTAACTTCTGCAGTTTATCAGCTGATAATATTTTATTTATTTTGTCATTCAGTATTTTTTTAGGACTTGCATGCTATAAACTCATCTGTTGGCTTAAAAAAGTGAATTCACTTGTTCAAGAAATGAATATTGTGGGATTATGGGGGAATATTAATGTCTTTACAAAAGACAACAGTAAACTCACTTTATAGCAGCAAAGTAATTATTGGTCCTATGTCCTTGGAGCTGGCTCCTTTCTGATTTTTTAACAGATACAATCCCTATTTTTATAGCCATGACATTTTAAATGTCACAGCCTATTCTACCTAGCCTAGAAGGACAGATGGAATCTGTACTTTCAAATAAATTCAAAGCTTTTAAGCTTCACTCAAATTAGATCAACTTAGTTCATACCTTTATCTTTTTATCACTCACCTCATGACCCAGTGTATGCAATATATTTCTTGCCTTAAATAAATAAAACTTTATCTAAAAATTTGGAAGAGGAGATCAATCCTAGTCCAAAAAAATATGTGAAAATGGAAGGAGTATTTTCCCTTGGACGATGCTAGGCTTTATTTTCAGAGAAAAGTGGAAAGGTATGTGATTATTACAGGAAACTGCATTGCTTTTAAACCTCTGTAGGGAATATGTTTCTTAAGGAAAAAGCTGGAATCTTAAGTGCCTCTTTGTCTACAATGTCTAGCCTAATGTCAAAACATAGTTGTTAAATTTGTACCATGTGAATTATTTTACAGTAGAAAATGGTTCAGCTGAAAACCACAGGCCTAATTTTCATGAATTTTCTTCTGCCATTACAAACAAAGGTTCGATTTCTAACTACCCAGTATCTGTTACCTCCCCGGAATTTGAAGAACCTGATTAGTGTCATTAGGAAATTTTTCTTTCATTTTCTCCCGACAGTGTGTTTTTACATGAACGTGTGTTGTGACATGAGGAGTAGTTCTGGTTGGGTAAAACTTATAGATTATGATATTCTCGCTTGGGAACATGGAGTAGAGATATATACACAAATATATTTTCACAAATATATCTTGATTTCTGTGCATGTTGATAGATAGACGTGTATATGTATATATGCATAAATGCATACTTTCAGTCATTCCATAAGGATTCAGCCCCAGAATATAAAGGACTAAGAGTCCTATACATATACGATAAAATTAGAGTATATAGCCTCCTTTCTCCCGACAAATGCATTTTCAGTGATTTTTAAAAAAAAATCTTCCTTTTTATAAGCTTTAAAAATATTGTGAATTATCTTGCTTTTACAAGCTTCTTTATTCAAAGATTTGTGGACATTTTAAAATCTAATTTCCAGCTGGACTAAAAACATAATTCAATTAATTTAGTTAATTTATATACACTCTCTAATTCTAACACAGTGTAACAAAAATACAGTATCTGCCTTTTCCATTTATTAATGCAAGCAATTTTTCAACCATATAGTTGCCTATATATAAGATGACTTATGAGTCATGCATCTGTGGGGGAAAAAAAAAAACCTTTTAGATGAATGTCAATCATAGGACTTCGTAGTAAATTATGGATTGACCCTATAAATTGTTAGTAAGGCATGTCTTTTTTAGTTGTTGAAAATCACAGATCAGTTTAGCTAGCTCATTAGTTAGCTTGATTTTCTTCCAAAATCTATATTATGCCAGCTTGTTTCAGTGATCTGATATACTGCATTATACACGATAGAATCTTTCTTAAAAATCATAATAGAGAAAATATAAATATACTTATTGATAGACATAAATAAAACCTAACATATTAAATATTTACACTTGATTTTAATAGGGTACAGATTCTTTGCTTGAATTATCCAGAAAATTCATTCTTATTCACAAGAAACAGAAAATGATTTCTGAAAGAAATTTTGTTCTAATCCAGGCTTGTATGCTTTCACCAGCTTGTGTGGTAAGAAAAAAAAAATTCCTTTACAGTGTCTTTATTATGGCTACTTTCACAGCCTACTAGTAGCTTTATAATACACTATCTGATGAGTTTAATATGCCTGAACTTTCAAAATGTTATACAGATTATATTAAATAGAAAATTTTTCTGAATTTTTACAACCTGCTGTTTATATTAAAAGTCACTATTTTGATTGACAAAACCAAAGAAAAACCCCTCTCGGCCAGTACCATATTTTACTTTCAATATAGTTGATGGTTACAACAAAAATGCTTTCTATTCAAAATAAGCATGTTATTATAAGAATCTAGAAATAATTTTTGCAATATTCAACATTGTATTTTTTCAAAGAAATGTGTTTAGTTTTTTTATTCAAAAGTCAAGTAAAATATTATATATTAGCTGAAAAATCCCTGTTAGACTTAGAAAACCATTTGACCTCCTTACTATGGTCTCCGTGTCCTGAGAGTGTTGGGCATGTCTTATTCTTCCTCTCTTCCACACTCCAGTCACTGGCCTTCATTTTGTTTCTCATATCGAATATACTTACTGAATTTCTTCTAAATGTGTATATCACTATTCCTGGAATCATGTGTTCTTATTTTTATGGGTGATTAACTTCTGCTTGTCAGTCAGGTGTCAACTCTAATCGCACTTAATTGAGGAGGTCAACTTTGATCAGAACATGGGACAAGATAATCTCTATCATCACTTTTTATTATTTCATGTTTTCCTGTTCTTGTGGTGTCTATTACTGTCTGAAATTACATTGCCAAATTTATATACTTATGTGTCCATTATGTCTTCCCTTTGGAGTATAAGAATCATGAGGGTAGCATATGTTCACTATTGTAACATCAGTGACTAGGGTAAAACAATACAAGGTGCATGGTAGGTACTAAGTAAAAGGTATTCATACAAGCAAATAATGAAGTAATTAAAATTTTTATTTTTTATTTACACTTTAAAATTTGGTTATTTAATATATACTTGTTTAGGTAAAATAAATTTGAAATCTATGAATTTTTCTCAAATCTGAGAAATTTTTACTTTTCATAAAAAATTTTTTTGCCATGAACATAACATTTAGAAATCCAAGAAACTCTGACACTGGAAAGGTTAAGAAACACTAGATTAATTGGGGCTGAGAGATATAGAGACAGAACTTCTAAGATTATAATTCTCTGTTCAAAGTTCTCTGAAAGGCTTAATGAAGACAGAATAGATGATGGCCTTATCCTTTCTAGCCGTCCAAAATGCAAACACAAGTACAGTTAGGTTTCTGGGGTTTTTTAATAATTATATTAATACAAGAATGGTATTTATTTCATCCTGTACTCATTTGGTAGTGCTTATACATTAGATGGTTCAGTGTAGTACAAAGGATTAAAGGATAAACACTAACTTTAGGTCACTCTCAGAAGTACACACCCACTTTAAAGACTAAGATATCTGTGAGAGTATCGACCATGTTAAATTTAAATTTTAATCTATTGAATGCAACTGAGTAGTAAACACAGTAAAATATTATTCAATTAGTACTAAGTATTAAAATTACTTACAATTGGACACAGTGGCTTATGTTTGTAATCCCTGCATTCTGGGAAGCCAAGATGAGAAGATTGCTTGAGTCCAGGAGTTCAAAACAAGCCTAGAAAAAAAAAAATTAGCTGGGCATGGTGGCCGGCACCTGTAGTACTAGCTACTCTAGAAGCTAGTGCAGGAGGATTACCCTTGCCCAGGAGGTCAAGGCTATTGTGCGCCATCATCTTGCCACTGCACTTTAGCCTGGAAGAGAGAATGAGACCCCACTCATAACAAAACAAAGCAAATCAAAATCACTTACTTGCCAGGTTCAAGTTAAAAATTTTTAATTATAATACATATTCCCTAGCAAAAGGGCTCTGGACCTAGAACTCATTAAATAAGTATCTTCTTCTAATTAATGCTAAATAAGTGTAATACATTTCGCCATTTATTCTAACTAAATGACTGTTCTCTCCAGGAACTTTCAGTGGAATGTGTGCTTTGAAATGTCTTTTGCAGCAACTGGGTGGAACTGAAGAACATCATCCTAAGTGTACTAACTCTGGAACAAAACACCAAATACGACATGTTCTCATTTGTAAGTAGGAGCTAAAAGTAAAAATCTGTAAAGGCAAGGAAAATTATATACATTAGAGATTCAGAAGGGGGGCAGAAGTGGAGGGAAGAAGAGATTGGGGGTGGTGGGTACACTTAAAACGGAGACTTTTTTGCCAATATACAATGCAACCATATATCCAAAAACTATCTGTACCCCTTAAAACTACTGAAATAAATAGATAAATAAATAAATAACAAATACATGGGAAAAAAATTAGAGACAGAAAATACAGGAGAAATATATCCTTGGAAATGGTTCCACATTAATTTTTCCTGTGGATATTTACAAATTTAAGTGTCCAATAGATGCCATAGTAAATACCTAGCTATAACTGGTGGTCAATATATATTTAGTAAATAAATTAAGTTCATTAGGTGGCAAAATGCAAATTCTCAATAAGGCTACATGAAGATATTAGATACCTGAAATCAGTAAATGATTCACTCAGAAATGAGTAGCTTAAAAGAGAAGTTAAATGAATCACTTATTTTATAGTACAGATTCTTATTACGCAATGACTAAATACAGGGCTAGTTATTAAACAAAAAAGTTATGCTATCATATCTAAGGAAGGAATAAAGAATGGGAGAAATTTGTAATTATGCCAAACCAGATTATACAGTTATCTACTTAGTGATCTCAAATGTAAAATATTATTATGAATTAATACTTTTTGATATTTTATTCTATAAGGAGTTAATGTCTACAATCATAATTAATACTATGTATCATGAGGATCAACTTAGGCATCTTTGCTTATTAAAATGCAAGAAAATCCCCTGGGTATGATGTTCTACTTTGTTCAGACTCTCATGTATTTTGATATATTCCTTTTCTTTCAAAACAATTATTCCTCCCCTGAATTAAACATTCTTTTTTTCCTCTGTATTAAAAATCTAAGTGAAATGAGTGAGGGATTGAGTAGTGTGGCACAGGATTTTAACAGCAAAGTGGTAGCCCATGACTCAAGATTCCTGCGGCAAAAAAATATAAGGATTTAAAGAGAGGTGAGAATTCTGTTAGTTAGTCATGTGTCTCACAGAGAGGAAAATGTTTCCTCATCTCAAAGAGTAGAATTTTTGTGTTTATGGTCATTTTCAATTGCAGGCCTGATGGATGACGGGAAGACAGAGTAAGACCAAAGAAGTCCAGGATCTTGATGATGTTGAATCAATTATCATCAAATATGGAGCAAAATGTTATAAACTATATACTTCTGCTTATAATAAGAGCCCAAGAATGAGTATTTGAATAATTTTGAACAAGTATAACCCTTCTGGGAAAAAAATATAAAACATTAAAGTAAACAAACTATACTTAAGTCACACATTTCCAGGTTAACCATCAGCAAGTATCAATACATTCACAGTGCAATAAAACCTATTTAATTAATAAACACTCTACTTGAAAATTAATTGTTAATTAGAACAATCTAATTGGAAGTGATCCATTGGTTCCTTCATTGATTTGATCCTTTCTATGGTATTTTTGTCTTCTATATCCTGCAATTGTGATTTTAACTTAGTGATCTGGATTTTTCTACTGAAATTAGGATTTAGCTGATCTAACTTTTCTAGCTCCCCCAGGTGTGATGTTAGGTTGTTTACTTGTGATCTTTCTGTTTTCTTGATGTGCATGTGAATGATATGAATTTTCCTTTTAATTTTACTTTCATGGCATCCCTGATATTCTGATAAGATGTGTCATTGTTTTCCTTTGTTTCCAGGATTTTAAAAGAATTTTCTGTCTCAATTTCTGTGTTAACACAGAAGTCGTTCAGCAGCATGTTGTTTAGTGT
>CAUYQG010118260.1:0-16419 GCA_963574415.1 Tarsius wallacei | reverse complement strand
AATTAAAGCCCAAATCCAGGACATAGAAGACAAAAAGATAATACAAAAAAATCAATGAAACAAAAAGCTAGTTCTTCGAAAGGATAAACAAGATCAATGGTCCCCTAGCTAGACTGACCAAGAAAAAGAGAGAAAAAACCCAAATAAGCACAATCAGAAACACAAAAGACAAAGTCACATCTGACCCTGAAGAAATATAAAAGATCATTAGAGACTACTATGTACACCTGTATGGAAACAAACTTGAAAACCTTAAGGAAATGGAGGACTTTCTGTCATCACACAACCTGCCTATGTTGAAACAAGAAGAAATTGAGATCCTAAATAGACCAATAACAATCAAGGAAATTAACTACGTAATAAGAAAACTACCATTTACTTCCCATGTAGTGCAAGTAGTTGGTAAAATTTGTTTATACAATACTTGCACTACATGGGAAATAAATGTTTTATTTGATGATGGACTTAGTTTAAAATGTATATAAACAGGCCGGGCTCAATGGTTCAGCCTGTAATCCCATGCTTTGGGAGGCTGAGGTGACTGAATTGCCTGAGCCCTCAGGTTTGAGACCCACCTGGGCAACTTGGAGAGACCTTATCTCTACAATAAATTTAAAAATTATCCGGGCGTGGTAGCGCGCACCTGTAGTTCCAGCTACTTGGACGGCTGAGGCGGAAGGATCGCCAGAGCCCAGCAGGTCGAGGCTGCGGTGGCCGGGAGCAGCCACTGCACTCCAGTCTGGGCAACAGAGTGAGACTCCAACTCAAAAAAAAAAAAAAAGTATATAACCAATTCTAAGAAAATCACCGCAAATATTTTAAAGAATATAGGAGATGATGTGATACACACTAAGAGTGGAAATAAAGTGCAATCATATAAGATGCTCAGTTAAAACAACAGGAGACAAGAGAATAAGAACAACTTCAAAAATCTGAAAAATTTTAAGCATGGCAAATATCAACCCACATATATAAATAATCATTTTAGATGTACATGGTCTGAATATTCCAAAAAAGATTGTCACAGGAGATAAAGACACAACACTCAAGCCGGGCTCGGTGGCTCAGCCTGTAATCCCACGCCTTTGGGAGGCTGAGGAGAGTGGATTGCCTGAGCCCGCGGGTTCGAGACCCGCCTGGGCAAGCGAGACCTCATCTCTACAATAAATCAAAAAATTAGCCGGGCGTGGTAGCGCGCACCTGTAGTTCCAGCTACTTGGAAGGCTGAGGTGGAAGGATCGCCGGAGCCCAGCAGATGGAGGCTGCGGTGGCCGGGAGCAGCCACTGCACTCCAGTCTGGGCGACAGAGTGAGACTGCAACTCAAAAAAAAAAGACACAACACTCAAATATATGTTGTCTATAAGAAAGCTATTTTAAATATAAACGTATCTGCAACTTAAAAATAAAGAGATAAAAAAAGATACAATATGATAATGCAAATTAAAAGAAAGATGCAGTAGCTACATTGATTTGAGATAAAAGAGTAAGTAGGGAGAAAGAGTGGCATTACATAAGAATGAAGGGGTCACATTTTTATGAAGACATAAACATTTTATACCTATATGGACAGAGCATCAAAATATGTGATGCAAAAACAGATAAAACTGCCGAGAGAAATAAAGGCTTCAACATCTTCTGTGAATAATTGATATGTCATACAGACCAAAAGCCAATAAGGACATAGTTGACCAGGATAGCACTATAAATTAAATTGCTCTAATTGATATCTATAGAATACTCAATTCAGCAACAGGAGCATACACATTCTTCTCTAACTTGTATGGGACTATGTCAAGGCACACCACATTATAAGCCATAAATACCTTAAAATTTTGAAGAAAGAATAATAATCGTACAAAGTATACTGTCATACCGGAATAAAATGAAACTAGAAATAAGTGAAAGGAAGAGCTAAAAAATGCTTAAATATTTGTAGGTTTAACAACACGTTTCTAAATAACACAGGAATCCCAAAAGAAGTCTAAAGAGTTTTTAAAATATTTTGAGTCAAACTAAAATAAAATTACAACTTACCAAAATGTGTGGGATATAGTAAAAAGAGTGCATAGAGGTCAATTTATGACAATAAATGCATATATTAGAAAAAGGAAGAGATGTAACATCAATAAGCTAAGCTGCTGCCTCAAGAAACGAGAAAAAGAAACTCCAAAGCAGCAGAAGGAAAGAACTAATAAAAAGTAGAGCAGATATCAATAAAGTTAAAAACAGAAAAACAATAGAGAAAAATCAATGAAACCAAAAGCTGGGGTTTTTTTAAAGATCCATAAAATTGATTAACATTTAGTCAAACGAATGAAAAAAAAAAAGACAGAAGGGAGAAGGGATATATATATATACACATACACACACCAAAACCAGCACATGGATATATATAGTTTTCAAAGAAGGTGGATAAATACCTAAAACACAATTGCTGTACTGCATGACAGGACTAGTTTTATAAGAAACTGCCAATCTATCTTTCAAAATGATGCTTCCATTTTGCAAATAGTGAGAGAATAAAAACCTTGCCTCACCCTGTCTTTGGGGAAAAAAATCCTGTTTCTCAAGTGTGATAATTTTAGGGGTTTTGTAAATGATCTTTATTAGGATGAGGATATACACCTCTATCCTTAGTTTGTTGAGAGTTTTAAAAATCATGAATGGATGATAAATTTTGTCAAATTATTTTTTCTGCATCAATTGACATAACGACATCATTTTTCTTCCTTAACCTGTTGATTAAGGAAGGTGGATTACACTGATTGATTTTCTAATATTGAACCAGGCTTGCTGACCTGGAATAAATCCTACTTGGTAGTGTGTCTCCTCTCTCTCTCCCTCCCTCTCTCTCTCTCTCTCTCTCTCTCTCTCTCTCTCTCTCTCTTTCAACTAGTATTTTGTAAAGAATTATTGAATCTTTGTTTATGAGATATATTAATCTATAGCTTTCACTTCTTGTAATGTCTACTGGGTTTTGTATCAGGGTAATGCTTGCTCCATAAAATGAGTTAGGAAATGTGCCGTCTGCTTCTATTTTCTTGAAGAGACTTTGGAAAATGGGTATATTTTCTGCTTTAAATGCTTGGTAGAATTCACCACTGAACTCATCTGGCCTAGAACTGGCATTTTTTTTTAAGACGGTTATTAACTATTGATTCAATTCCCTTTATAGATATAAGATGATTCAGGTTATCTATTTTTCCTTGTGTGAGTTTTGGTAGATTGTATTTTTAAAATAATCGGTCCATCTAACTAGTTTATCAAATTTGTGATTGTAACTTTTTATAATGTATATTTATTGTCCTTTTAATGTCCACAAAATCAGTAGTCATAATTCCCCTTTTCATTTCTGATATTTATTTGAAAGCTGTACCTTCTGTCTTTTTTTTTCATTGGTTTGACTAAATGTTAATCAATTTTATGGATCTTTTTTTAAAACCCAGCTTTTAAAATAAATCATCAAGAAAGCAGAGAAACAGCCCACAGAATGGGAAAAAAATATTTGCCAACTATACATCTGATAAAGGCCTAACATCCAGGATCTACAAGGGACTTAAATGTGCCAAAAAGGAAAAACACAAACAGCCCCATTAAAAACTGGATAAAAGACATGAATAGACACTTCTCAAAAGAAGATGAACAGGTAGCTAACAGACACATGAAAAAGCACTCAGCCTCACTAACCATCAGAGAAATGCAAATCAAAACCACACTGAGATACCACCTAACCCCAGTAAGAATGGCCATAATTAATAAAACTAACAACAACAGATGCTGGCAAGGATGCGGAGAGAAGGGAACACCTCTGCAACACTGGTGAGAATGCAAACTAGTTCAACCTCTATGGAAAACAGTGTGACGATTTCTAAAAGAACTAGAAATTGACCTTCCATATGACCCAGCAATCTCCCTACTGGGAAAATACCCAGAGGAACTCAAAGCATTCTACAAAAAAGAAACCTGCACACATATGTTTATTGCAGCACTGTTCACAATAGCAAAAACATGGAACCAACCGTGCTGCCCATTGAAACTGGACTAGATAAAAAAAAGTAACAAATATACACAACGGAATATTACGGAGTCATAAAGAAGGCAACATATAGACTTTGCAGCAACTTGGATAGGTTTGATTTAATTCATTTAATTAAAAATATTTGTATATATATCAGCTTTATTCATAACTGCCAATAACTGGAAACAACCAAGATGTCCTACAATACATGAATAGATTTTTAAAACTGTGTTACATATATGCAATGGAATATTATTCAATTATAACTGTAAATTATCTGTCAAGAGTTTCAGTGATAAGGTATTACAGGTGAAACACAGGGCATTATTTGGGTCAGTGAAACAATTCTGTATGATACTGTGACTGTAGATTATACAGTTTAGTATACACACATTTTTATTTCCTTATTCTGTAAGCTGAGAGGGTCTAGAACCAATGATATCCCAGTGGAAACGAACATGCTTAACACCCAAATCTTGGTTTCTAATACTCCAAAGGAATCGTAGCTCCTTGGAGAATTATCTGAATCTAGAAATAAAAATAGAGCAGTAAATATATGTGATTAGCCTGGAACATATTATTAGGCCAGAAAATAAAAAAATATAAAACAAAAAAATGCACTATGAAAACAGCCGCACTAGCCAAGGCTAGAACAACTTGAGAACAAAATAAATGAAGTGCTATTGAATTGTATCCCAAAGTAAAAAATAAATATTTATGATCAAATAGTAATATAAATACTTTCAAATAAAGAAATAATTGGAGGAGAAAGGGCAAAAGTTATATGCAGAAGAATGTCAAATAACTTAAATGCTTGGCCTTCGTGAAAGTGGAGCATAGCTTCCCACTCCTTATATGTTAGCTATGTATGGTGACTTTTTCCCAAAGAAGACATTATAAAAAGGGACAAAAACAGTAGCTTTACAGTAGAAAAACCTGACAAGCTGTACCTCAGCTAAGTGATCAAGGTCAACAACGACAATCCTAAGTCATGTTGTTAAGTAGCTACCCTTGATATGATGTGATGAGAATGGCACTTCATCTCTGCAGTCTCATTCTCACAAACCTCAAGCCCCAGTTTAATCATGAAGCAAACAAATCCAACACATCCAAATAGAATGTCACTTTACAAAATTCCTGACCAGTACTTCTCAAAAGTCTCAAGGTCATTAAAAACAAGGGAACTCTGAAAACCATTACAGTCAGGAGGAGCCTAATGAGACATGATGACTGAATATAATATGGTGTCCTGGATGGGTTCCTGAAGCAGAAGAAGAACATTAGATACAAACTGAGGAAGTCTGAATAAAGTATGGACTACAGTTAATAATAATGTATTGATATTGGTAGTTGCAATACATATAGCATTACTAATAATAGAGGAAACAGGATAAGGAGTAATATCTTCACAATATTTCTGTTAATTGAAAACTGTTCTTGAAAAGGTGTGCTAAAAATGCATTTAGAGATAGTTTGTTCTAGTGTTTATCTAAATATATCACGGCCCACTTGTTGCTGAGGATATTATTAAGAATAACGTGAGTCATTGAATTAAGCACAATGTTTAACTAACTGTCTTCTAAGAAACTTTAATAAGGATAGGGGAAAGTATGAATCTCTAAGTGGACTTATAGAAAGTTTCTAAAAATTTTTAAAATATGAATTCATGAAACAACCTAAGGAAAAAGTGCTCTGTGAAAAACATTTTAAGAAACCCTGATGTTTTCAACTCATTTATTTTTACATGAGGAAACAGAAATTTAGTCACTTAACTTGCCTAACTCATACACTTCATTTATAGCACCTGATAATGAAATAAAAAACTCTTGATCTTCATTTCCATGCTCTTCCAAATTTACTTTTATGTTTTACTTTTTAGAAAGTTAGCTGGTGGGTAGTGAGAAAAAAATTAAATAAAAGCAAATAAATTCCAGAGAGGACTAGACTTCTAAGGACTATTTGTTAATAAGATGAATATGAATATATTGAGAGAGGAGACAGAAAACAAATAGGCAGACAGTCAGGACGCCTGACAGTAAGCTTCCTGCAGGCCCCTTGACCTAGAGCAAAAACACTCCCTAGAATTCAAAAACACACTAGAATACCCTCAACTGATTGGTGCTAAATGCCAACCAATCAGCTCACTCTAGGCCTCTACCTCTACCTGATTGGTGCTTAGTACTAACCAATCAGTTCAGCTAGTGCCAACCAATCAGCTCACTGCTAATGCTAGCAAATCAGCTGGATCCTAGAACTATATAAGGACCTAGTTTGGGCCAAGGCTGGCTACCCTTCTTAGGGTCCCCTCCCCCTGCCAGAGCTTTTCTGTCTTCTTATTCTGTCTTCTTAATAAACTCCTGCTTTCTCACCCTCTGGTTGTCCCTGTCCCTCATTCTTCTTGGTCTCCAGACAAGAACCTGGACCCAAAGAACTGCTGAAGATCATCGCAGCTGAATATCAAGAGAGCTGAAGATCGTTGGACTTGAAGACCATTGGACTTGAAGAGCTGCTGGCAGATCGGAGCTGAGATTGATGATGGAGCTGCAGGAAGAATGGAGCTAAAAGGGAAACCAACTACAAAGCTGACGATGGAGCAGCTGTAACACTTCTCGGAGCTTGGCTTGCCAGCCCAATTGAGCCAACACTTCTCGCGGCCTGGCTTGCCTGCCTCTCATGCCAACACCTCTCAGGGCCTGGCTTGCTGGCCCATGGAGCCAACGGAGCTGCAGAACACTCAAGGGGCTCCAAAGCTGCTGACTTCGCCTGCTAACATCGCCAAGCTCTCGGGGGCTGTTGCGCTCCCATTCTGAGCCATCACTTCCCAGCCACCGGGTGGATCCCGGGCTGACATCGCACCTCTGGGAACTCGATACCCAGGTCGCCAGCCAACTGGATTAAAAAATAAATAAATACCAGTATCAGATAGAAAAGCCAAAGAAAAAGAGTTTGAGTGTTACTGATAGGCTGATTCATCATTCTGCTAAATAGGTCAGTAGAATATTTCTATTTCCACATTTTTGGTTTTTATTTTCAGTTGACACATGATAATTGCACATGTTTTTGAGGGTACGGAGTGATATTTTGATACCTGGATACACTGATTTAATTAGGGTGACTAGCATATTCATGACCTCAAACATTTATCATTTTTTTATGTTGGGATCATTCAAAATCCTCTCTTTTACCTTTGAAAAACACAATTAATTATTGCTAACTATACTCAACTGCAGTGCTATGTAGCAAACTAGAACTTACTCCTCCTATCTGGCTGTAATTTTGTATCTGTTAACCAACATTTCCCCATGCTCCGCTCCTCCATCTTTCCCAGCCTCTGCTAGCCGTAATTAGTAGAATTTTATATGTCCAAATCCAATATTCCATCAACACGTCAGCCTTTGTAATGCCTAAAACATCAGTTTGCTCCTATTATCAATTATTTTCCTCTGTATATATGTATACAAAGCAATAATTTTTTGTATTTAAAATTATCTTAAATGTATATATGATCCTACAAATTTTGGCTTTGACTTTCTCTCAAATTTTAGTAAATCGCTTATGAATCACACATCTTGTGATTTTAATATGTATGGTTTCGGCTTTTATTGAAGCAACTATTAAAATATCAGTTTATGCAGTGATTGTCTTAGAATAATGACATAAAGATGATTACTTTATTCAGTGAAATCTAAAGCAAATAGGAAATTTCCATGGACTCACATAAATTGTATAAAGAATGTCTAGATCTTTAATAGAATCCTACCATTGAATTCTTAACAACAATGACCAAAAAAATACATTTAAAGCACTTTATTTACAACAAAAAGGACAGGCTCAATTTATATAAGACCATTTATGAGCTATGTACAGCACTATTCATGTTGCCTACTTTACAACAAATTTTCAAAATAACTAACCCTGCTTCAGTATTTCACAGGAGCAACCAAGGTCCTGGAAAAAATGTAATCTAAGAGCACACAGCCAGTATTCACAGCTTTGGCATGCACATCTGTCTGATTTCAAAGCCATTGCTCTTTCTATCAGATTGCACTGTCTTATAAAAGATAATTATTTAAATTTTCTTATGGGTCACGTTTTATTTATTTATTTTGCTTTTTAAAACAAGCTCTGCCAAGTTTTATTATAAAGAACAATTTTGCATGATTTACTTTTCACCAGTCTGTTCTGGCATGCTTCCTGAAAGAACTTGGGCGCCAGTAACAATTCCACACCCTTTGGGGACCAAGAGATTTATTAAAGTGGTGGCTACAGAGCTGGGGGGAGGTGGAGAGAGAGAGAGAGTTATGCAGGGAGAGAACTGTATTTATTAGTTTAGCGAGGGCAGGAAAAGGTAGTGCTACCATTCTATTGGGTAGAGCAGAGTGGAAATAGGGTGGGTCGAAGTTGTGTTACATTACTATTGGAGGGTACTATAGGGCTGATTTGTCATAGGAGGAGATTGTTGGCTCGCAGGTTTGAACTTCGCAGGTTTGAACTTCGCATGTGTGGGAAACCGTACAGGGGGAAGCCCGAACTTAGGGCCTTTGTTGTTTTCATGTGGCCCTGTAGTGTTCAGCGCCATCTTGGGGGGGGTCTTCTGACTGTTCCCTGCGCCCTTCATTTCCAATGATATCAGAATCACCTGGATCAATGATAGCCAGTGTGCATACTCTGTAGTATTTTCCACACACTGTGCCCAATTCAATATTATTGCCACTGTAGTGATGGACACCAGTTTTGGCCAACATAGCATAGTACTCTATTTCAGATTTCCTTAAAGCTGGGCAGTTGTTGGTGAGGATGACCAACTTCTCTTTGCCTTGTTGGATCATCTTCAGAGTCTGTTTGTACCCCAACACGTACTTTCCACTTTTCATAACGAGTTGGAGTCTTGAGCTGATGGACTCCAGTGACTTTTTCGTCTTCTTTGTGGCCACCATCTTCCTGCCTTAGGTGAGGGAGGGCCCCCAACCAAAAGCAGTCGCCAAGATCGGTCACATTTTAAAAGCATCTTTTTGGGGTATTTATGGCTTTGTCTCACCTGGCTAAACAGTTTAAAAATCAGGGGAAATTGTAAATTCGAATTAAAGATTAGAGGTTGTTTGTGACGCCTTCCCTGCTACAGTGACCCAGAGTGAGGTGGTTGAAAGAAGGGAGGGACACCTCGCTCTTTTCTTTCAAAATGACCTTGACCTTGGGCGGCTGGAGAGCATGTTGATCCTAGACAAAGGGAGGTTTGAATGGGATTTCAAGCAAGGTCATTCTGTGTTCATCAGTTATTAAAGAGATAATGTCCTAATTTTGAGGTTATTTGAAGAGGGAGCATCCCAAACTCTTTGAAGATGTTGCAAGAGGACCCACCTGTAAGTTGTTCAGGACATACCATCCAAAGCAACATCATGCAGTGGATTGTAGTGATATTTGAACCAGAAAGGATACCTTTTGAAAATGTATACATAAAGCATTGCTACATACCAAATTATGAAAGTTGTTCCAGGAAAAGCACTTCTGGTTTTTTAGCTTTCATATTATTAATTTTATTTACATAATATTCTTGAAATTATAAGGCTATAGAGATGGAGCACAGATTAGCAATTGCCAATTGCTAATGGCAATGGTGGTGAAGCAGATGAGTACAACCACAAAAGGGCAACACTGATTATTTATTTGTGGGTTGGAACAGTTCTGTTCTTTGACCGTAGTGTTCACATGAATATATGCGGGATCAAATTACACAGAACTACATGTGTGCACATGTGCACACACACATGAATGCATGCAAAAGCTGAAGAAAATGAAACAATGCCTTTAGTCTAATAAATGGCATTTTATCAATGTCAATTTTTTTATTTTGATATTGAACTAGAGTTCAAACTCTGTCACCATGGAAGGGAGGAGAAGTGTTCACCAGACTCTGTATACTCTTTTGTAACTGAGGAAAAGTACTTCTGCGATTTGTTTGAGAGAACTGCTAACTGTTTTAGCACTTTTTTTCACCAAACATCAATCTTACTTGAAAGTTGGGGTTGGAAAAAAATTCAGATTTCTTGAATGTCTAGCCCACTGTACCTCACCATTACCCTATGATAGTCTTGTCTTAGGTTTGCCACAGAAATATGATAAATATAGTGCAAACTCTCCAAGGCATTAAAATGCTTCTCAGTCAATAGATGATAAATGTTTTTGAGGGGAAAAAATGGATTTGATTAGATAAAACTAAATTGTGTATTCTTTGAGGTTTTTTTTAATTTTCTTGTTCACTAAATCAATATATAAATCATGTTTGGTCTTGTATACATATAAAGGAGTTTAAATTTTACCCTATAGGCCTTAGGAAACCAATGTTAGATTTTACAGAGGACTGATGTTAGGAGCCTTCTTTTTTTGCTTTTTTGGGGTTTTTTTAGAAAATCAATCTGATGATCAAACAGATGGCCTCACTGGATCACATACCCATAGTATCTACTCCTTCAACTTAGAATAAGGTGATTATCTACAGAAAAAGGCTAAATCTTTAATACCAGCCTTCAAAACTCAAGCTTTCAAGACAGCCCAAAGTTAACAGTGGTACAGTGTCTGGGAAAGAAAATGAAGTTTTAAAATAAAATTTAAGAGACGGGTAAGCTAGAGCATGTGTCAGCCACAAAACTAATGCTTAATTAGGTATTTTCTCATACCTAAGTCAAGAAGTTCTTCAGAACACTACCATTGTAAATATGAGTAGGAAATGACTGAGTATAGAACCTACTCGGGTCTACTAGATCCACTCTGAGTCAGCAAAGCCTTCCTACAGTACTAAGACAAGAAAAATATGATTGGAACCCAGGAAACCAGGAACAGATCAGAAAGCAGTGAGTGAAATCAATGGAGACAAACAATACAAATATAAAACTAAGGACTTGGAGAATCAGTTGTTTTCTTGGTGCTTGCAATAAGGCATGAAAACAGACTCAGGGTCAAAGATATAAGGCTGAAATAGATAAATTCAGGATCCCATATTTTATGAATTTGGAAGGCCCATTACTATTCCCTGTGAAGTTAGCAAATGCAATCAAAGGACAAAAAAAGTGATTGAAAAGTACTGATTCAAGTTAAATTCCTAATAGCTAAAAAGAATAATAGAGTGTACTCCAATGTATGCCAAAATACATGAAAATGAAAAGCTAGATTTTACTGGCAATATGCTAAGTGAAAATAATCTTAATACATCTATATGCAGCACCAAGTTAATATATGTGGGCTTATCACTAATAACTAAACAAAACAAACAAGTTACACTCATTGAAATCTGTTTTGTGTGGAAGGAAGTTTGCTGTACTTCTTGTACTTGAAAAATACTTGAAACAATAGAAATTTTAAATTCTGGAACTCAGTTTTAAAGAGTAATTTTTGTTCATAGGTTGCAGTCATTTGTTAAACACCAAACAATTAAATCCTATGACTTTCTTGAGAACACTTTTTACCATCTTGGGATATTGCTATTACTAGGAAAAAGGTCTAATTTAATTTCTCAAGGTTCTGAAATGCATGTGTTTAAACACTTTTATTTTTTTTCAAAACTTAAAAATTAACATATTAATTTTTAAACATTTTTATTTTATTTTTATTTTTTTCAAAACTTAAAAATTAACATTTTAAATTATAACACTTACTTACAGAAGGCTCTAAAGGACTCCACTAAACTCTTAATGCAACTAGATAACAGAGATGTAGTGATAAGAGACAAGAAGGTTTGAATATAAGATTATCAGGACCAAGGATACAGACTGAGAAAAAAATAAATGAGTTTGGTAAAAAAACACAATTACTTTAATCAGTAGTATAAGTCACATAGCTTAAAGGAGTGAAAGTATATATAATTTAACTTGCTAAAAACTGAAGAAAATAGAAGGGGAATATTGAAGGCTAACCTCTAAGTAAAATAACTAGTGTCTTCAACTGGATAGTATTTAATGATAAATCTATTTTCACTGAAAGCACCCAAATAAGAAGCAAAGCCCTCTATACATAAGGAACTGAAACTAGATAATGCTGGGATAATCAGTGTGTCATTTCAGAAACTTAACTATGTAATTCTATGGATTTTTTAAGCAAAAATAAAATATTTCTAATCATATATATTAAAAAATTATTTTACCAGCAAACCATTATATAAAACACTGTACACTACTACCTTAATCTATAATGCAACATAAAATAGAAGAGCTTTAACACTGAATGTGTAGTATTAAGGACTTGCTATCTGCTGCCTTAATGTTCTTCAAAAAATTTAGAATTAAAGTCTTGTACACAGGAATATTTTAAAAATATATTTATGATAAATATTATTTTCAATAAAAAATAAAAGTGGTTACAATGTCTGGCAACATCGGTTTATCAAGTTTATTAAGGTAACTCATTATTTAATAACATGCATATTTAACATCATAAGTAATGTCAGTCAATACACTTTTTAAAAAATTTTGTTATTTTAAAGATGTTGGGTACAATTCAGGGTTAGATATATGAATGTTAATTATGCAGTTACCCTTGTTGATAAGATGTGACCCCCCACCTCCCCTGGCAGTTTCCCACTACTGCCAATCCCAACCCACTCCAACCCCTGGCAGTTTCCCACTACTGTCAATTTCTTCCTTATAGTATTATGATAATTATTCAAGGTCCGCTTATGAGTGAGAACATGTGGTACTCAGTTCTTTGTTTCTGTGATAGATTACTCAGTATTATAGACTCTAAGTTCATCCAAGCTGCTGTGAAGTTCATAATTTTGTCTTTCTTTATGGCTGTATAATATTCCATTGTGTATATGTACCATATTTTTTTAATCCAGTCCTCTTTCAATGGGTAGCATGGTTAGTTCCATGTTTTTGCTATTGTGAACAATGCTGCAATAAACATGCATGTGCAGGTTTCTTTTTCATGGAGTGATTTGAGTTCCTCCAGGTATATTCCCAGAAGGGGGATTGCAGGGTCATATGAAAGGTCAATTTTTAGATCTTTTAGGAATCACCACACTGTTTTCCACAGAGGTTGTATTAATTTACACTCTTACCAACAGTGTGGAAGTGTTCCCTTTTCACCACATCCTCTCCAGCATCCATTGTTTTTTGAGTTATTAATGATGGTCATCTTAACTGGAGTTAGGTGGTATCTCAGTGTGGTTTTAATTTGCATTTCTTTGATGACTAGTGAGGCTGAGCATTTTTTCATGTATCTGTTGGCTGCTCATATGTCTTGGATTTCTTTGAGCAGTGTTTTTTAGTTTTCATTGTAATGGTCTTTCACTTCTCTGGTTAGGAAGATGCCAAGGTATTTCTTTTTTCTTTTTTTTGTGGCTATTGTGAATGGGATTATGCTTTTTATTTGGGTTTCTGTTTGTTTATTGTTGATGTATAGGAATGCAATTGTCTTTTGCACTTTTATTTTATACCCTGCTACTTTGCCAAAGTCCTTTATCAGTGCAAGGAGGTTTTTGACAGATTCTCTTAGGCTTTCAAGGTATAGCATCATGTCATCTGCAAAGAGGGATAACTTAATTTCCTCTTTTCTTATTTGGATGCCCCTGATTTTCTTTTCTTATCTGACTGCTCTATCTAAGACTTCCAATACTATGTTGAATAGGTGGGGTGAGAGTGAGCATTGTTGTCTTTTTCCAGTTTTCAGGGGAAATGGTTCCAATTTCTGTCTGTTTAGCAGTATGTTGGCTGTGGGTTTCTCATAGATGGCTCTTACTATTTTGAGGTATGTTTCATCTATGCCTAGATATTCGAGGGTTTTTATCAAGTTGTTATTCAGCGATGGGGGAATAGCTTTTACTTCTGTTTGCTCAATCTCCTATTCTTCCTTATGCAGATCCTCTGGCTTTGTTCAGTTTTGAAGCTGGACTAGGGGTGGGGGGGCTATGCTTTTTGCAGTTTTGAAATTTGATTAAGGGGAAAGCTGTAAATCAGAAGCTATCTGCAGATCCCAGTATCTGCTGAGAGGTGTGTGGGCCCCCTGAAACCCACTTCCCACTGCCTTACAATCTGCCCATGCTGTGGAGGTATATGTTTTCCCCTGAAAGTGAAATGAAATAAGAAAAAGGAAAATAATGGAAAAAGGAAGGAGGAAGATGAAAGGAAGTTGAAAAATGAGAAGAAGAGGGAAAACAGACAGGCACATCAACTAATGAATAAACAGAAAAACAAAGATAAAAAAACAAAAAAACAAAAACATACAAACAAAAAACTCCCTGTTGATGTACTCACTCTCAAAAGTACCCATACAGAAAAAGGAAATCTAAAAAAATATTAAAATAAAAAGAACAAAGCAAATATGAGAATGTAATCAAAAACAGAGAAGAAATAAAAGCAAAAAACAAAAATACTCACTCTGTGGCCATTTCTGTAACTCCAAGTTCCTTTCCCATGCATTGCCACTGCTTTTGGCTGGCCACTTTTGGCAGGTGCTGCTTTTGGCTGCCACCACGTTAGAGAGTAGCTCCAGTTTCCAGCCTGTCCCTTGCACTCTCAGTGCAGGCTGATAGGGTTGAGGAAACACTGTAAATTGATTATGGTAGAATCTATTAATCATCCAGAATTAACTTTTTCAGTGACAACAGAGAAATGTGTTGACCACATTCAAGGTTACCCTAGCTACAATATGCTCAGATGACATGTTAGCATACATAAGTCTTTTTCAAAGTCAATCACTGCAACTGTGGCTTATTAGCCAGGATTTGCCTCCTTAATATTCAAGGTCATGAAGTTCTTACATTTATTTTTGCAAAATTAAATGTTCACTTAATCTTTTTATTGCTATGGTGTCTTCATATTATCTTTCTCTCAGATCCATTGCTTATGTTGAATTTCAAGTTATTTATTTTTTAGTAATGGATCATTTAAAGGAAACAGATAAAATCACTAAGGTATATATGGAGGAAAGTATTTAGAAGATGGTTGTCATATCATCAGGAAGAACATATTTTCTTGAAGACAGAATTTCTCCTTAGCTTAGATGCTCAATTGTGATGCAAGGTAGAAGATAATATATTTTATTATTCTTTCTTAGCTTTGTCCTTTTTTTCTTTCTTTCTTTTTTTTTTTTTTTTTGCAAGAGTCTCACTCTGTCACCCAGACTCAAGTGACACAATCACAGCTTACCATAGCTTTGACGTCCTTTCTCAGGAGATCCTTCCACCTCACCCCTCCCCCAAGGAGCTAGAACATCAGGCACACACCACCATGCCAGGCTTTAGTTAGTTAGTTAGTTAGTTAGTTAGTTAATAAAGATTAGGTCTCTATGTTGCCTAGGCTGATCTTGAACTCCAGGTTTCAAGCAGTTCTTGGCCTCCCAAAGTGCTGGGATTGCAAGCATGAGCCGCTGTGCCCAGTCATTTTCTTTGTTTTCATTTTTACTCTAGTCCTCTACTTCCTTCTTCCTCTCCTTTCCCCCTTTATTATATCTTTCCTCCTTTCATTTGAGGTCATATAGTATAATATATTGAAAATGTAAGAATTCCTTTAAAATGGAAAGTTCAAGAGGAAATGAGATTGATATATTCAACTTTAATTCTATTTTCTGTAGATAAGTAATTAATCATACTAGTTATAACTATCATACCACACTATTATGAATAATGCAGAAGAAAACAGAAAACATGAAATGGTAAAAGACTAGAACTACATTAGGCAAGTTCTAGAGCTATATAAATCTGTAACCTAAACAACCTTGTATGAACCTTATTGAAAGAGAAATCTAGAATAAATTATGTGAATTAAAGGATTCATGGACAGATGAATGGTTCAGAGTGCCTTATTTTGTCATAATGACAAATGAGGACTTAATTCACTAAGCAAATGCCTCTTGAAGAGCATACTCCCTGTGTATAGGCAATGGGATAGAGCAATGAGCAGAAATCCCTGTCCTCATTAAGTGTATATTCTTTGGGATAGTTGTAAATATGTTGATGAAGATAATATCTCAGTGAGACTTATTAATCCCAAACTTATTATCAGCCATTACCAAGATTTGCCATCCTATAGCTATCTGGCACAATTGGTGCTATATGGGGTCTTGGTTTTGGTTTTGGGGGTTTTTAATATAAAACAAAAGCAAAAGAAAACATCAAGAGAGTGGGGAGGCAGCACACAGAATGGGAAAAGACATTTTCCAACTATAATGACAAAGGTCTAACATCCAGGATCTAGGAGGAACTCAAAATGCCAAAAGTGAAAAAACAAACAGCCCCATTAAAAAGTGGGTAAAAGCTGGGCTCGGTGGTTCAGCCTGTAATCCCGCGCCTTGGGAGGCTGAGGTGAGTGGATTGCCTGAGCCCGCGGGTTCGAGACCCGCCTGGGCAGGCGAAACCTCATCTCTACAATAAATCAAAAAAATTAGCCAGGCGTGGTAGCGCGCGCCTGTA